>JANHQD010001304.1:0-86694 GCA_024721195.1 Marasmius sp. AFHP31
CGTAGTTGAGGTCAGATCCCCCAGTCGGATCCGCCAAACGAGTGCACCACCAACGTTCCCAGACCACCCTAAAGGACCTTCATCTCGCAATCACACTCTACCACCGATACCAGAATCTACCTCGCCTCACCGATGTGCGAGAACTGCTTCCGAGTCCATCCGAGCAAGACGGGCAAGCCTATCACCTGGCCGACTCGGAGCTTTGAATAGGGCAACTTGTACAATTTCAACGTAAGTTCAAGTCCTACGCAACGATGACCACTACTCACATCGTCTCGACTCGCTTGTAGAACACAACCGCTTATAGACTCAATGAAGTAGGTAGACAGAAACCTAGTAGGTAATAGATGTAGTACTTGGTTGTGTTTAGTCAAAAAGTTGTCTTTCGTTGACGCAAACAGGCTGTCGACGTACAGCATATACGTGTATACATTCATACATCTTAGGATGTATGGCAAAAATCGGCAAAAATACCGAAAAATTCATACCTCCATACATTTCATACACATCATACGGCAGCCGATTTGCTGATGTAACATCGACGCTACCGTATATTATTCGTGGTCTTCCATATTCACCCTCATTGACATGCCCGCCCTCTCCGTTGCTACCTTGTTGGTTACACTATAGTTATTGTCTCCTGTTTCTGTCACTTCTCTCTTTTTTCATTGATACTGTTATATACCTTTACCTATGCTCTCGGTATCAGTAAAATCCGATTTATATTCATGATGTCCCCTTACGATGTGTGTCCGATTCCCACCTTGAGGCCTTGATCTAAGGTGTACTTGACTTTCTGTTGTGTTGATAGCCTGTACACCCTCCCCAAGATGGACGCCTCTTCCATAGTGTTTCGGATGTACAACTCCGGCTACATCTTGTAGCCGGTTGTCCATCTTTTAGTCCAACTTACGCCACAAGTTGTACATCTTCTCCAAGATGGAGGCAAAGATGTACAACGACTCTCAAGGTGCGTGAGTTGTCCATCTTTTCATACACCGTGTAGCTAATGTACATTTTTACCTACACTATGCAACGGTTGTACGCGAAAAGGCGATGGTTCACCCCCGTATACATCCTTGCCAACAGGGGAGGGGTGTTCCCAGGTTGCAAGGGCCGTTCCCCCCTGGGGAACCGTGTTAGAGGTTTTGCCGATGGATATGGTTGTACTGAAACTTCGAGAAAGTGAAAAAAAATCGTTCTGGCTCTGGGAACGCGGATGTGGCGGTAGATTCTATTGAGCCTAGTAGCCTATACGTCATGATGGTACTACCTTTTGGTTGTCCTTCTCGTTGTACTGCGAAATGCGGGACGATATCTCCGGTGTCGTTTTCAATCAAAATTCCGTTCTTTCCACCCCTATGTCAATTTTCGCGCCTACTGTAGAACTTACGGTGTGGGCGATCTATGGTGATCGCATTTCGGAGCTATTTCCCATAATCAGGAAGTGGCATCGATTCTCGCGACCACGACAGGTTCAAGCAGTTAACTGCTACACCAACTCCTGAGCCAGACGAATGCTCGTTTTACCACTACTGGTACTTATAACCTGACATGATCGGTATCAAATGGCACGATGATCATGACCCATCTCGGGCTAAACGGCGCTGAGCGACCTAATTTGGCTGTACAGCGTCCTTATACACTTCTTCATCGGCGCCTTTCCCCACGTCGAGCTGCATCAATCTCTGTCATTTCATCTCTCTCTTTTTTCTTATCCATTTCCTTCCCAAAATCCTCGTTTCTGCATGCAGGATGAGTCCCCCGATTCCAAAGCTCCCCGGTATGATTACCAAGAACATGACTGATCTCCTTTCTATGCCGGGTCCTGGTGGACAAGCGAACCAGATACGTCGTGTCAACTCACAGTCCTCAATGACTTCGGGCATGACTTCGAACACGCTGGGTATGGGGATGGGACAGGGTATAGTGAACACTTCGATAGGTATCGGGATAAATCCAGGCATACCTCCAAATCCTATGGGCCAGGGCGATCAGCCGATGCCTGGTAAACCACAAATGCCAATGCGAGGTCATATGCAGCAGCCAGAGGGTTCCATATCAAAGAGCCGCCTCAATCCTGCGATGAACAATCAAAATATCATCCAATCCACACCTCCGCCTCTCATGGGTAGTCTCAATCCACCGTCCTCGTCCTCCCTGCCACAAAATAGCATGGCTGGTGTTCCTCCTCAACGCAACGACTTCCAGAATCCATCGCATCCTCCTCATCTCTCCTCTTCACCTCGTCCAGGACTGACAGCCAGCGTCGGCATAACTGATTCGGGTCCTTCACAGAATTCGGTGACTCGCAGAGGCCCAGGAGCCCCTTTCATACCCCACAGAGACCACCGAAACCCTCATGGGGGACCCCAGAACAACCGAATACCAAACGGTAACTATCCTTTGGTACCCAAGACTCCACCACCCGATCAAATTGACATGCCGGGGAGCCTCGATAACACACCCAATAGCGCAGCGAATCATTCTAATTTCATCGCATGGCAACCGGGAGAGATGTATCTAACAAAGAATATCGATCCATTCGATCCTAGAGAGGATTTCGATCCGTACGGTTTAAACCAAGGTCAAAATGAAAATGGAGTACCCTCACACCCCCCACCTCACAGCCCCAACCGTCCTGCACACTCCCCTCGAGCCCCCTCGACGAGTCATCGTCAGTCCCCTTCGCACCACGACGAGGGTATGAATATCTATCCTGCGTGGCCCCAGTCACAATCTCAGAAGATTTATGTAGGTAGGCCGCCTTCTTCGCAGGCCCCTCGTCCCGGCTCCTTTTCGCCACCATCTCCGAAATATTCCACGTCGATGCCCCGGTACCAACGACCACCCGCGCCTCAAGTAAGCTCAGCTGAATCTCGAATACCTTACCAGAACGCTGGCGGAAGCGTCGGTCCGACGTCACGACCCTCACTGTGGCAGACAGAATTATGGCCTTCTTCCGATGCGAATCCCAGACCCAGACCTAGACCGCTGTCCGGAAGACGGTAAGCCTTTCGACTGCCTGTCTCCCTCCGACTATCTTATTCGTTTCTCTTCTCAGATCAACCAGTCTTTTCATAGAAACGATGGAATCTTCGCAGATGAAAGCGACGGCCCTGAACTACGACGAAGAAGTGAAGCTGTTGGGAGATATCATTTCGAACGAACAACGGCGGAAGAAGGTTCTTGCGACTACGGGGGTGAAGGCTCAGGAATGGTTGGACTCAATGCAGCTAGTGCGTATGCGCTCATACCTACGCTAACTTGGGTGCTGCTGAAAGCTTTTGGAATATCCTCGAATAGACAAAACTCTTCGAGCACCCATGTATACAATGATGATCTGTCTCTCCCGGTCGACAGGTTTGCACCCGAAATGCCTTACTATTCAGGATGTGGAGATGCTTGGTAATGACCCCATTGGGGGAGGCGCGTTTGGAGACGTATGGAAAGGGAGGAGGGGGGAGAGTATTGTGTGTATGAAGGTGCTTCGGGTATTCACGCAGGCTGAAGTTGAACAAGCACTCAAAGTGCGCGTCTTCACCTTTTGACCGCGATCTGATTATTTGGTGTTGATGTTTTGCGCGGTCTAATAGGACTACATGCGAGAAGCTATCGTTTGGCGACAGCTGGACCACCCAAATTTGTTGCCTTTCCTGGGAATCTACTACATGAACGACACTAGGAAAAGGTTGTGCTTAGTTTCACCTTGGATGGAACGGGGAAACCTAGTTCAGTTTATGAAGGAAGCTCCAGAGCTAGTTGACCCCAAGTCATTGGTGACCGAATCCCTCAAGTATTCTTCTACTGGCTTGCTAATCTACGGCACCAGGTCAACGACGTGGCCCGCGGTCTATCTCATCTCCACGATAATAAAATCGTTCATGGAGATCTCAAAGGGGTACGCAATGGGTTCAGGTTCCTCTGAACGCTTCGCTGATTCGTTTTCTAGGTCAATGTTTTGGTCACTCCAGATTTAAGGGCATGCATCGGCGATTTCGGGCTTTCGCGTGTCACGGATACTCTCAAACTATTCTCTGTGCAGACAAATCGTTCAAAGGGGACAATGCGATGGCTTGCGCCCGAGTTGATCCAACCTGAGTCTGAAGTGGAATCATCTAGGGAGAGCGACGTTTATGCTTATGCCGGTGTATGCCTCGAGGTGAGGAAGTCATGAAGCCGTGTCGGTGGGGCTCTGGCGTCTGAAGCTTTGGACAGATCTTCACAGGTCGGCTTCCATTCTCAGAACTCAACGACGCGCAAGTTATGTTTGCGGTCTTGATACATAAAAAACATCCGGCACGACCCACCGATTCGCCCGGACTGCGGGATGACATGTGGTCCTTGATGATGCGCTGCTGGGACGCCAACCCGTCGTCCAGACCCACAATGGCAGATATACTGCAACAACTATCGCCAATTGAGAGCGGGGACCTTCAAAAGCAATCCGAAGCAACGGCATTCCCTAGTCACCAAGAAGGTTCTAATGGTTCAGTCGGTGGCAGGAAGCGTCCGCGAGAAGACGACGAGGCAAAACATTCGTCGAATGGGGCCGGTAGTGCAATGGTTACCGCATCTGCAGGACCAAGCTCGCAGGCGAATGGCTCGGGCAACAGACCACCTCAGCTGAAAAAGTTCAAGTCGCAGTGGGATGAAACCCCTAGTGGTGGGGAGTTGACGGATGAGGAGTTCGCGTTCGGGAGTAAGCTGGACAAGTTATCGGATCCTTTGAGCTCCTCTCATCGACTTCACAGATATATCGACTCCAATGCCGCTGACGCCGTCCCTCCGTCCCATTACTCCGCCCATGCCTTACTTGGTTCCCTTGAGTTTCAGTCTGCCCTCCGAAGACGGAGAAGTGGCCACGTACAAGGAAATCGGCCGCTCACGTCCCTGGTGAGTGAGTGCATATTTGAAAAACGTTGTTAAATTAGGTCGTTGAGGAATTTTGGCTTTGGTAGTTATTTTCAATCTTCCTCTTCCTTTTCGATATTGCAATCCACAGTGCGTACATATATCTAGCAATTCATGGGCCCTATCAGGAGACTAGGCCACAATCATATTCCTTCGGATGTGCTGATGGAATGTGCACTGTCGATATTAGCTGACGAGAGAATCGGGGTAGTGATGAATATTTATGCAAGTGTAAATTCGCCTGAACAAAATAATGAGAGCCTTGAGATGACGAGCTTTAAACTCCTCGCATGATAGCGTGTACTAACGCCCTTCTCACTCAAAGTACAAGTAGAATCTTCGGACGGCACACAAGGCTGCTCAAGCGTTCAACGTTCAGCGCTCAGTGCTCAGGGGTCGCAGGGAAGAAGCGTTTGCGAAGGGCCACCGAAACTTCGAAAACTGAGGAACGTAGTGAGTGGGACCTGACTGGTCCTCGAACCAGGTGAGATCACCCTTATGATTTCGAACGCCTCGGTCTTCGCCACTGACCAGTGTACACGATGAATGATATTTGGTACAGATTCTTTCGCGGGAGGCAAACAACAGCCTGGAAGTCTAAAACCAATCTCGGGCTATATCTACAAGATCCTCTCCACCATCCCCAATCCCTCCTTCTCCAGTCTCTCTCTAATAGGGTCGCAGATCTCCTTCGTATAAGGGGCGGTCACACCGAGAACCTTCCCCTTCCATGCACCATCCAGAACGAGCTGAGTCGCAATTCCACACGGTACACCAACCGTCTGTGCCATCGCCGAGTACCCAGAGCCAAGAGGCGCACCGTAGGCCTCGAGAGTAGAGGTACGAACTTCCTCTCTGCCATCGGGCCACGAAACGACAAACTTGTGTTGAAGCATAACAAAGTCCCGTTCCCCATCGTCGTACTTCATGAGTAACTCGAGTCGCGCACAAAGCGTATCGAGCAAGTTGGCGTGCTTCGCGTTCCCAGCCGCACGAGGGACGATCTTCTCGTCAGAGAAGAACCCGATCCACCGCAACCCGGAGATGATACGCGTCTTTTCGCTTTCGTCGGGGAACTTGGCGACCTCGACAATCTTGTCGACGAGGGTTTTCTCGTCTTCGGAGGATACACCGAGGACTTTGGATGAGACTTGTTTCCAGGTGAGGCCTGAAACGAGCCAGTCCTTTTCGGTTGCATCGAGCCATCCGAGGTCGACGAGGGCTTTGATGAATTCGGGGAAACCTTGGTAACGGAGGGTACCGCGGACGACGGTTTCGCCCTCACCTTCACTGTTGATGTTGTACCATTCACGGAAGGGAGTGCTGTCACGGTTGGGGTAGGCGACGAAAGCGTAGGCGGGGGAGATGTAGTAGGGCTTGGCTTCGCCCATGAGTTTGTCGCCGGAGACGGAGACGGTTTGACTGTTGGAGATGTAGGAGGCGTTGTTGAGGAGGGCGAGGAGGACGCCTCGGGATGACCAGGAGAATTTGTAGCCGAGGGGGTTGGAGGCGTGTTGGGGAGAGGGGAGGCCACCGCAGTAGGAGAAGAATTTCTTGATCTATGAGAAGGAATAGTTTAGATGGGTGTGGCATCTTTGGGGAGAATATGTCACCTTTCCGCCCTGTTCGTGAACTTCGTCAATCGTCTTCACGGCGTACAGATGGTCGATACCGGGATCCAAACCGATCTCGTTGAGAACGATGATACCGGCCTCTTTGGCTGCCGCATCGAGCTCACGCATCGCGGGCGAAACGTAGGAGGTGGTCACGACGTCGGTCTTACCTGTAGGAAAGTCAGTAACATATCACTTTAGGATGGCGGGATGACTCACCCTTAATAGCAGCCTTGATGACATCGGCATGGTAGGTGTAGGGAATGAGAGAGATGACCAAGTCGTGAGCAGCGACCTGCTTCTCCAACTCGGCGGCGTTGCTGACATCGAGAGAGATTGGGGTGGTGTGAGGAAGGCTCTCTGAGAGTGCTTGAGCCGAAGTAAGGGTTCGACAAGCTGCGACGGAAGGGGTGAGCAAAGACGGATCAACAAAAGGGCAAAGCATCGAACTCACCGATGGTAACCTCGTTTGCGGGGTTCCTCACTAGGTACTCGGCGCAAGGTCTAGCAACATACCCGCTTCCGAGCAAGAGAATCTTCTTGGTCTGCTTGCCTTGTGCAAGAGGAACTTTGTGGCCGAACCTGAATGATAGATGATCAGTTGCCATTCTGCACGAGAAGGTTGAGTGAATAGACGAACACTGGTGTGATATCCTTTCCTTCCTTCAACAAAACCCTTCCAAACTCAGGAAGAATGAAAGCCGCACGATGAACGTCAGGGTTCCAGTATCGTGTCGGGAGGTCTGGTGATTTGACCGGAACCTTCAAATCGTGAACTGAGCCGTTCTCGGTGGCTTTTCCAGCGAGCAAGAATCCGATCTGGCCGGAGGGGTAGGTAGGGATGGTTGTATAGCCGTATTCGACCTGGGCAAAGCCAACCTCCTTTGCTGCCTTTTGGACGTTCTGGATAAGAGGGAGGTGAAGCCACAAGCATTCACCTTGGGTGGAGATGTGTCCTCCGGGGCGGAGAGCATCGAACAAGAGTTGGAAATAGGGTTTTTGGAAGAGAGATTCGGCGGGTCCGACGGGGTCGCTAGAGTCAGTGACGATAACGTCGTAGGTTCCTTCGTGTTCCTTCAAGAACTTGAAACCGTCGCCGATGTGAACGGTAACCTTGGAATCCTCCAAGAGTTCGGACATGTGGGGGAGGTAGAGTTTGGATACCCGGATGACTGCTTCGTCGATATCGCAGAGAACGACCTCTTTGACGGATTTGTATTTGAGGACTTCACGGACGACACCACCGTCTCCGCCTCCGATGACGAGAACACGCTCTGGGTTTGGGTGGGAGGCAAGGGGGAGGAAGGAGATCATTTCTTGATAAGAGAACTCATCGCGTTCGGTGACTTGGATGACACCGTCGAGAACAAGAACGTTTCCGTAGGTGGCTGATTCGAAGACTAGAACATCTTGGTAGAGAGATTTCTCGACGTGAAGAATTTTGTTGACTTGCAGGGTCATGGCTTGGCCCGGCCATTGGGACGAGATTTCACGGAACCAGCCATCTAGAGAGAGGTTCAGTGAGACGTTTGTGAGATGAAATGGCTATGAGTACCTTGGATAGAAGGGTGAGTGAGGACCATTTTCCAATCGATGGAATGGGGAGGGAAGGAGAAGGAATCGGATGAGCGAAAAAATTTTGATCGCAGTCGATGACTCGATCTGTAGATCTAATCTAATCTAAGGTTTATCTCATCGGTGCTGATACAAGCCTCAGCTATATTGATCAAACAGTTGCAAGAAATGCATGGAAGAGCTCTGCAGCTGCTACTCCCGGACATATCGGAGTGAGGTGACATAGGCAAGTAGATGGAAGACCACCGAGATCTTGCTAGTTTGGGCAGGTTTGAGCCAACGTTGAGAGATTGATTACTTGCGTGCAATACACCCGACTTGTTTGATGGGAACAGCTATACATACGTTTCCCCCCTCGGATCGGACCGTTCTCTATGGAGTATCCAAATGGCTTGTCTACGGATGGGAAATGCTGTCGCCGATGAGCTCTCTTTGACACCTTGCATAGCTGTTGCAGCTGCGATTTGTTCCTCTGCAAGCAGTCATTACAAAACAGGCCAACGACGAAAGTAGAACAGGAAAGAAGACCCACGGATTCACGGCTGCTTTGACTCGTGCAGGCATTCCCATGAAAGATACATATCTGGTTACATTCAAAATCGTCAGTCGCAGTCGCGTGCGCCGCGATGTCTTGTGGCGAGTTGATTCTGTGAGAGCTTGCCCAAGGACCCTCTATGGTTGTCTCACGCTTGTAACACCGGTGAGTGCGCCCCGAAGAGTCAAGAGGCAGTGAATCAGTCAGGATGAATCTTGCTGCTAAAAGTTCAAGCTGTCTTGAATCAGAATTGACGGCGGAGCCTGAGTTGGGATCGTGGGAATTATCGAGGACGCGAGGCAGACGACACAGCTCACGTTCTGCACTGCTCTCTCTCAACTACTCCTACTCTTGACTCGTCCCTTCCGGAATGTCGTCCCAACCACACCAACAGTACAAGCCTCAGGCTCGCCAATTGCAAGAATTGTTTCCGAGTTGGTCAAACGATGGTGAGATTCACGTCCTTTTTCACCTGTTTTTTTGTGAGCAGTTTCCGTGGGATGCGGGTATCCCTTTTTCTTTGTTTTTTTCCCTTCGTGCCACTTTCATTTCTTGATGCGACTATATCGCTATCGGGTTCAGCTGAGGCAGGAAAGGGCTACTGCTGGTCTTGCGCTCTTTCATCAGACGCGAGGAACTTTTTTCGTTCGCCATGTGGTGGTTTTTTTGCCGGACCTTTTTGGAATAAAGTCTCTTCGGATGAGAGATACAGATGGATGGTGGGGATTGGGAACGGGATTCAACATTTTCGCACAATTTGGAACAGTTTTTCGGCGAAGAACGTGTATTGGGGCAGGATCGACACGGTCGTAGGCCTACTGGGGGAAGTGCTCGTGTAGTCGCTCAAGTCAGCGCGCGAGATCTGTGTCAATCCTCAATCGAGGTGCTCTACATGGTATCATTCGATGGATGGGCATGGAGAGACGACAGCCCGCCCCTTTCGACCGTATGCGCCATCCTCACCTTGGCTGATGTCAATCTCCCTGTCGACCTTGTCCCCTTTATCATCCCTACGAGCTGCTCTGAGGGCACTTTGGCACTCCTCAGGGCTCCCTTTATGTAGGCAATAGCTCAGACACATCTTATTCTCATTCTCGTGGACCTGGTCCCCTTTGTTGTCTTCTTTTCATCGCCCACTCCAACGCCGATTTTCTCCGTGCACGGACCTTGTTTACTGACTGGATATCGTTCTTCAGATCTACTCTCTCTACTAGCTGAAACAGGTGGCGATATCGAGGTGGCAGCTACGCGTATCACTGAAGGCGAGTATCAAGTGACGCAATGCGCACAATCTTACCTCGTTTCTGTGCTTCTCTAATACACCTTTCCTGCAGGCCACGCAGAACAGTGGGGCTCCGTCTCGCGTAAAAAGGACCACCATGGCCACCGTGATCACAAGAAACATTCTTCCCAGCCCATCAGTTCCCCCACTCCCAAACATGCTTCGAACGCACCATTCAACAACGACTCTCGCTCTGGAGCGAACACACCTACCCGTGGAGGTCGTGGAGGTGCCCGTGGTGGATTCAGAGGCGGAAGGGGCGGCGGAAGAGGTGGAACTCCTCGCACTGGTACACCAGTCAATGGACCCAGGACCGGAACTCCTGTCAATGGAGCCCCTGCGAAGGAAGGCGTCGCTTCCACTTCTGCGACTACACCTACTAGCTGGGCAGATGCCTTGAAAGAGAAGGAGCCTGCTGCTCCTGCCTCAGGTCCCTCTACCTCTGCCGTTGGTGGCGGTGAGTTTTTGAGCTTTGGTTTATCGTTTCAGCACCTCCTGATACCTCTGATTTATCCCAGGTGCTCCTCCTGCGTCGACTAACCAGAAGAACGAACAGAACGGTGGCGCCGCTCCGGTCGCTGCTGCACCCTCCCCCGCCCCCGTGGCGCCTGTCGCGAAACCTACCCAGCCCGCCAAGCAACCCGCAGCACCAGCCCCCGTCGGGCCTGATGGTAAACCCAAGTTGAGTTGGGCACAAATTGCGCGTAAACCCGAAAAGCCCGCCCCCAAACCCGCGCCACCTGCTGCTGCTGCTGCTGCCCCTCCCCCCACCTCCGCTCCCACATCAGCTCCTGCTGGACCCTCTTCTACCGCTCCTCCCGCCTCTACCCCTGTTACCGCTGCACCTACCACAACTTCAGCTCCCGAAACAGATTCTGCCCCTGCACAACAACAAGGTTGGGAAGATCCAACTACTGTTCAGGCACCTACATGGGATGATGAGCATCAATCCGTTCCTTCATTATCAACACTAACCGAGTCGAAAACGGGTTCGACATCGGATGAATGGGAGGTAGTTGAGAAGGAGAAGGAGGAAGTGAAGGAGGAGCCCGTAGCAGAATCACCCATTGTGGAATCGAAACCGGTTTCAGAACCAACGCCAGAAGCTAAGCCTGCTCCTGTAGCTCCCACACCCTCGCTACCGATATCAGAGTCGGTATCGACGAAACAACCTGCGCCGCCTGTAGCGAAACCTAGTACACCGAAGCCTCCGGCGAACCAGAGGACAAATTCAGCAAGGAAAGCAGCAGAGCAGGGCGGCGTTGTTGTTGCCGGGATGAAGTGGGGAATGGGAGGGCTTGGAATGCAGTTTGGTTCTTTGAACATCGGTGGATCGACTATCGATGAACCGGAAACTAAAGCGACACCTGCCGTTGCAGTGGAGGAGCCTAAGGAAGCCAAGAAGGTCGAGGAGGCACCTGCAGTGGCGAAGGCTCCTACACCTCCTGCAATTACTACATTACCTACTACTACGCCCCCCTCGATAACACCTTCCTCTACCGCCACAAGCTCATTGGCACCATCGACAGCAAGCTCGATAGCGCCTTCGACAACAAGCTCGAGTGTATCGACATCTACTACGAGCACGCCTTTGACAACCTCTGTCAGTACACCGGCTCTCAGCCATACGGAGACCCAGTGGCAACAGCCGAGTCAAACACAACCACTCCAGGAGAGTTCGTGGCAGGGATTGCTCGGTCAACAACAAACCGAACAGGTGAGTATCGCGTGTTTAACTCAATTCGATATGTGTCGTATCGCGCGGCGTGCGACGACGTGATCAATCTCTTCTTCGGCTCTCGTATTCATTCAGCCTCTACATTTCGGCATTTTGATCTTTTACTGATCGCTTGCTCCTCTCCAGCAAAACTACTACGACAACTACTCCCCTTCGAGCTACACCAAAGAAGAAGTCCAGCCCGTCAAACCCACCCCTGTTACCGCTCAGTCTGCACCTTCATCCGCCGTCGCCAACAACCCCGTTCAATCACCCGAGGTCGTCAAGCCTCAGGCTTCCGTCCAATCACAATCACAACTCCAAACTCAACAGCATCAGACCTCGACTCCGACTACGACGCAAGCTACTTCACAAACTGCCGAGCTACCACCCCAACAGCAACAACAACAACAACAAATGTATCCTATGTACCCGGGCAATGTAAATTACTACGGATCATACCCCACACCGCCCGGTCCATACCCCGGACACCCAGGTCCTGCTAATCAACACGGACAGTACCCCGGTAGCCAGTACTATGCTGGAGGCGTTTACGGAGGCGCTGGTGCTGGAGGAGGATATGGTGGCGCAGGGTTCAATGCGGGAGGAAATGCGCCGTATAGTGCCGGAGGAACTGCACCGCCGTACTCTACGGGTGTGAGTGGACAAGCCCCTTACTCGGCTGGTGGTGTCGCCGGTGGACAGTATGGAAGTGCTGGAGGTGCCGGTGCTGGATATTCGACTGCCGGAGGAAGTGGTGGGTATAGCGGTGCCGGAGGTGCTGGAGGAGGGTATTCGGGAGCCGGAGGACATGGACAGTATTCGAGCGGGTATGGGCATCAACATCATCAACATCAGCAACACCAGATGCATCTCATGGGTATGGGAGGACAAGGTCAAGTTGCGGGAGGTGGACCACCGCCCCTGCCGATGGGTATAGGAGGCCAGTTGGGTATGGGTGGACAGGCTCAGAGTCCTATGGGAGGAATGGGTGCTCATTTGAGCCACCTCGGTATGGCGGGCAGTGGAATGTACCGCGGCATGTACGGTGCTCAAGGAGGTCAGCAACAGCCTCAGGCCGGTGGCCAGCAGCAGCAGGGACAGGGCCAACAGGCCGCACAGGGTGCACAGGCCCAGGTCCAGCAGCAACCTCAGACACCAGGAACTCCTCAACAAACTCATGCCACCGCAGCTGGAGGACGACACCAACAACACCATCAACAACACCAACATCACGTTGGCCAAGGTTATCAAGGCTTGTATGGTCAGATGGGACTTGGTGGACAGATGGGAGGTTTGGGTCTAGCTGGGCCTATGGGTATGGGAGGCATGTATGGAGATCAAGATCCCTACGGCGATTACAAGTACCAGAACACGCCTAACAGCGGAGCTGGTGGAAATGGTGTTGGCAGTGCTGGTTCGACGGGTGCTTCTGGCAACTCGACTGGTGGCGCATCCAATACCTCCGGTGCTGCAAGTTCTGCAGGTCTCCCTGCTTACCTTGGACTTAGCCAAGGTCAGGGAACACAGAGTGCAGCTGGCGGCCTAGGCTTGGGCGGAGGTGCTCTCGGTGGCCAAGTTGGTGCTGGTGTCGGTGCTGGGCAGAGAGGATCTCCGGAGACTGCCTATAAGCCATACGGCTCCAATAAGGGTGATCTCCAGACCCAGGGTGGACAGGTTCAGAGGGGTGCAGCTACCGGAGGCCAGAGCGGCGTCGGTGGTGGGCAGAGTGGCGGCCAGTACTACGGGAGATTCAACCAGCAGCATCAGCAAGGAAGTTTGGGCGGACAGGGCGGTGCCACTGGGACCGGCCAAGGAGGCAACGCGTACGGGGACCAGACTCAGCAGTATTATTACCAACGGGGCCAGTACTGGCAATAAAATAGCGGCTTAATCTTTTCTTTCTTTCCCGAACTTTCGCTCCATTTTCTCTCTCGTCTCTCGACTCATTCATCTGCTCTCCTGTCTCTCGCTTTCTCTCTGTCTCTGTGTCTTCTCGTGCAATATTTACATTAGTGACAAGTATACCGCATACAATCCTGCTCTGATATTCACGACCAACATACTTATCTACATTGTACTTTTTGCTGTCTGTTTTACCAATGCACCATCAAAACAGAACGAAGCGGCTGTAACTCTGACTGATCCACATGGGAACTCGAGTGTGAACGTCGAACAATCGTGAATCGTGTATCAGTGGGTATCAAACATAATACTAGTACAGTAAGGATATACATTAGATATTGAAGTCTCGAGTCGTTCCCATCACCATTCACGCACCGACCAAACCCACCGTTGATGATCTTGGGATGAACTGGCACTGGAATGGAAGGGGATGGCTAGAACGAGACGTTAATCATTCAGTCAAGACCGTTGTGCGAAAAAAACCACGAACCTGGTCAGTCCCTCGCTGTACTCAATCACTGGTTCGATTTCTTTACCATCGCTATCCACCTCTTTCGCCATCCTGAAGGTATGGAGAAGATGTGCCATAACAAGCCAGATCGTGTTCACCGCGAGGTGCCGCCCAGGGCATATTCTTCGGCCAAAACCAAATGCGATAGGTTCTGGGTCGGGAGGGAGCTCTTTTCCGTCCTTCTTGATGAAGCGGTCTGGGTTAAAAGCCAGGGTATTGGGGCCGTAAAGGTCCTCGTCGTGCAAGATAGCCCTTGCTCCAGTCAGTAAGGGGAGAGATCGAGAAGGCGGGAAGAACCTACCACACGTTCGCGACGATTGTTGCACCTGTCAGACCACGTTAGAAAGAGTTCGAATAAATATGATTGAAGGTCCTTACCTCCAGGGATTAGATACCCGTCGTACACATCGTCATTCACTACACAATGAGGAACAGCTGTGGCGAGGCGTCCGTGAGGAATGTTAAGAACCAGAATACTGGCTACCGGCAGAGGGACTCACACATTGGCGTCACTGGGTTCCACCGTAATGTCTCCGAAAGGACAGCATTGAGGAACGGCAGATTCTCTCTGTCTTCGAAATCGGGGAGACGGGAAGGACCAACCACTTGGTCGAGTTCTTTTTGGGCGCGTACCTGAACTTCAGGGAAGACTACCATGGCTGCGACGAACGATAGTACAGCAGAAACAGTCTACCCGGAACCAATAACAATCAGTGAACAATGTCGTAGACCATAGGCAGAGCAACGTACCGTGTCAGCTCCGGCTAGGATTGGTATTGAAATCATGTATTAGATTTCTGGGGAACACAATTTCACATGCCACATCCCCATACCTGTGAGAGAGACAGCGGCGCAATTCTTGATCACTTCCTCCATTTCGGAGTGCTGGGGATCGCCGGGTGTTATTTTGAACTTCTCAAGGTTACGGGTTGAGAAGCAAGGCTCTGCAGTTCCATCCTCCTGACGTCCGGCGTCAGTCATGGTTCCTTATCGCATGGATTGAGAGAGAAGGAACTTACAATCGCCTTCTTCATCCATCTCCACGGCCGGTCTTTGAGTTCATCAGTAAACCAAGCCCACTCGTTCGCTCTTCTTCTGAAACCGGCTCCGGGGAGCCAAGCTTGGGAGATCGTGATTCGTCAGGTTGGGGGGTTCGAGACGACCAAGATAGCACTCACATGGGATGCGCTTCAGTATCGGCAGGTAGTCAACCATGAACGAGCCGTGATTGCCTGATTCCTTCAGTCCAGCCCAAGCATCGTCCGCCAACTTTATGAAGGGGTCATTATCACTCTGAAGTTTGTATCCATAGACGATATCAAGGATAATAGCCCCCGAATGACTACAACGAGCAATGAGCTTCAGAAGGGCCGTCACTTCATATGAAAACTAGAATTACTCACTGTCTGATATGCTGGAAAAAGTTTTTCGGTGAAGATACCAGTTTGCTCATCAGGGAAGCTGTCGCGTCTCGCTGAATATCGTAGTATTCTGGAAGCACTCGGGGCTGGAAGAATTGGTGGAAGGTCCTCCGGTGCAGTCTTGGATAGAAAAACAAGCATGATGACCGGCCGAAACATACAAAGGGCGTCGCGCACGTACCTCCACTTATCAGAGTATCGCATGACTTCAGAATTGCACCCACAAGATGATTTCTTTTGAGAGGTCAAACGAGAAGGCAGCACGACAGCACTCACAACCCATGTTCCAGTCCCATCTGCCAAACAATCACAAGTGGTCAGGCGGGCCACCAAAGATTCGCAGAAGAAGAAACACGTACCTCATGAGGTCAATCGTCATCGGCATTTCTGTTGCGGCGAGAAGGTCAGTATAACATGACCCGATGCAAGGGTACTATTAGAACTTGTTACCTGGTCTGTCCGAGTAGTTGTGCGACCTCTTCTCAAAAAGCTCTGTGACAGCTTTGAAAGAATTCAGAATGATCGTACGAGTGCCGAAGACTTTCAGATGGAAAACATCGCCATAGATTCGCGACCAGTCAGCGTAGGTAAACCAAACAGGCTCGTCTCGCTTCGTAGCTTCACGGATGTTTCCCACTATTGGTAGACCCTTGGGTCCCGGAGGCAAGGGAGCAGAGCTTTGATCCTGGTTGGAGAAAAGACGAATGGCAACTAGCACGGCGGCGGAAAGCGCCAGGAACGATGGGGATATGGAAGGCATGATCCCAGCTGCCTGGGGAATTGGAGGAAGTTTTATCCCAAGAGCCTGCTTAAGTAGCGCAAATTACGGGTGTTGAAGACATAGTCTGGATCAGTATCTGTTCCACATTGTGATTGGTGTTCGAAGCTTCGGGCGAGACGCAGGCGATCTTCACAAACTGCGTCTAGCCCTTGCGGTGGGTATGATGTAGTATGCAGGTTTCCCGTATCTGACTTAAAGAATATGTTCTTCCGTCGTACGAGGGGTTGAATCGATGCTTCCTGTGGGTTCAATACGGTCAGGAGATAACACAAAGAATGGCAACATTCTCCGCATACAAGAGCGGACGTGGGAGTCAAAAGTCAAGTTGATTTGTATACAAACGCCCGGGTCCAGTATCAATAGTATGTGCCTATTTCTTCAGCCCGGTGCCAGCTTCAGGATCCGAAAGATCATAGCCAAGTCTACTGCCTACATCGCATTCGATTCGAACTAAATAGTCTTTCTCGACAAAAACCTGGGAGTGGGGGTTTGTGTGCTGTAGTTGTGGTGTAGACAAGAATACGTTCTATTGCCAAGCCGGTTTAGCTTAGTGGTAGAGCGTTGCACTTGTATCATCACATGTGGTGTAGCTATGCAAAGGTCGGTTGTTCAATCCAGCCAACCGGCAATGAATTTTGTAATTCCGACTTTTTGCTCGAGTTCAACACCCCTCCATAGGAGGAAGTCGCGGGCGACAATTACCAAGTAGTTACAGTCGTTTCTGCATAATTCACCCTTTTGGGATCATGGATTTACTTCAAAAATGTTTTCCCAAGGGGGTATAGCTCAGCTGGGAGAGCAGCAGACTGAAGTGAAGACGATTTCTGAAGGTCCCGCGTTCGATCCGCGGTACCCCCATCACTAATTTTGTTTATCTTGCGATGAAGAAGTGAAGCAGGGGCTCGAAGTTGACCTTCGTTGAGAACAGAGCAGGGGCCTTAATAAAAAATTTGTACTCTCAAGTGTATGTCACATAGGCCATCATTGAAAGGAATTTGATTAACATAATCTCATCAAGTTTTTCTACTTGCTCGACGTTTCTTGGGGAAGCGCGACGAGCTTAACCCCACTGACCCGTCCTTCCCCAAGCCGGCCGATTGCCTCTTGCAGCCCTTCCAACCCATTAGCAAGTTCCTCAACTCTGTTGGGCTACAAGTACGAGTCATTAGATGGCTGCCACTGGAAAAAAAAGAAGAAAATATCTCACCACAATTGTACCGTACTCTAGCCATCTCTCCACTTTACCAAACAAATTTCTTCCGAATGCCAAGTTGAGAGCAACCGTTCCGTCCGCGAACAACACCTTCTTTCCGGGCGTTTGTTGTTGGACGGAAGGAGGGGTGATGACGACTAGAGTCCCCTCGTCAGCTACGCAGGCGTAACCAGCGGCTTGAGTTTCGGGTGCGCTGACGGAGTCGAAGACTATCTTGAGGGGCGTTTGTGTAATCTTCTTCACTTCAGTGGGAAGGTCCTTGAGTTCGACAGTGGTACGATCGATTACGTGGGTTGCCCCGAGAGACTTAAGGTGGGAGGCGTGTTTGGCGGAAGCGTAGGTGATGATGGGAGAGAAGCCGGACCATCGAAGGAGCTGGATTACTGAGGTCGAAATGCTTGTAAGTAGAATGGTCGACTTCGGCACACTATACCAGTTCGACTTACTGTATTGACCGACGGACGTGCTCCCTCCGACAACCAAGAAGGGCCGGTCCAGGTATTTGACTGACTCGTCAAGAGTGGGGTTGAGTCCCGCGCCTTTGGGGAACTCGGCAAAGAGTCCGTTAGCGGCAGCGGAGAGACCGACAGGGATAGAGGCTGCTTGCGTGTAGGTAACCGACTTCGGAATCTAGAATATCAAGGTCAGTATTTATTGAGGCGTGGAAATTACGGTAACGACGCGGGAACTTCATACTCTCGAAACGACATCAGCCGTAGCTTTTGCGTATTGCTGATACCCAGCATAGTCATCCCTGGGCCCGAAAGTCCCTTGGAAAAGGCTGTATCCGGAGTACAGTGTCAGACGTGATGATAAAGGGATCTCAAATTAAGCAAACAGACCCACATCCGATCACCAACCACAATACCAGCAGAGTTGTCTCCACCCTCTCCAATGGCCATGACCTCACCAGCGACGTCGAAACCGATGATCAGAGGGTACTGGTCGTCTTTGAGGAGAAGTCCGAACTTCTGCATTTTCCAATCGATCGGGTTGGCCGCCGCTGCGTGCACCTTGACGAGCAGCTCAACAGGCGAGCCTGGTTTGCTCGCGGTGAGAGCGGGAATATCGCGATCGCGGAGAACGAAGGCTCCGTTTTTCTTCTCGAGATAGAGCGCTTTCTGAGAGGACATCTTTGTCTTTGTGTTTAGCTGGGCAACGAATAGAGCTGGGGAAATGCGGGTCTGGAGAGTGGGCTTATTGTCGTGTCCTTTTTATCTGAACGCCCAGAATCCTGCCAGGTGCGTGAAACCACCGGGATGATGCAACGGGAGGCGATTTCACGTCAGCTGGTTGGTAAAGGTCGAAGTCGCTATTCTGATAATGGCCTCGAACACGGCTAAATCATACAAATTAATCGACTCTGGGGCAGGTCGGATGGCTTCCGAGGTGCTGGAGTTTGTCGCGTAACGCGACATACTCAAGGGATCAAGATGCCGAGCCAACGCAGCCCAACGGCTCGACGGTCTGGTATAGAGATATGATCGTGAGCACAGTATTCGGAGTATACGGTGGTGAGTTAAGCCAGGGACTGAGAAGTTGTCTCAGTCAGCGTCTAGGTTGGTCCTTACAAAGGAGCTGCATTAGCTCTAGACATGCCACACCACCAATTGGAACTGATACATCTGACTTACAAACGATTGTCTATACTGATACCGTTGCTATCCTATCCCAATCACCCGAGAATTGATACCCTGAATGGTCCCCTGCTCAAACAGGCATTCCCAACGTCCGAAAATAACATCCTGGTATCGCCACCAGTGTTCGCTCTATTTACACAAGCTCACAACATCCTTCCCCGCAGCCATGGTCTTATCCAAGCTGGCCTGAGCGCTAGAGAGCGAAGATGTGACGGCCGGATCCGTGCTGAACAGAGGGAGTTACTATGCAGGAACAACTTTTGGGGCACAAATACTAGTGAGAAACACTTACGAGGAGATCGAATCGAGAGCCGACTTCGCATCAGTGAGGCCTTGCAACGTTTGATCACGAGCAGCCGCGGGGGCTTTCTGCAAAGATACGATGGCTTGTGCAATCTGGCCTATACCATCTTGCGCACTACTGAGGCCGCTTTGGGCGCTTTGGGCGGCACTGGAGGTTGCCGGGTCGCTGGGAGGAAGGAAGGAGAAGAGGGGAGGTGAGCGTGACCGGAAGTGTAGCAGAGAACGACTTGAAGTACCTTCCAGCAGCGGACAACATCGCGTTGACACTGTTCGTGGTGTCCGCCAAGTTCTTGACAGTCTTGAGGCGCGCAACGTTGCATTGGACGCTGCCAATTTGACGTTTCCCTTTTCCGAAAGCCTTTGCAATGCCTGAGGCTGGGTTCTGCAACGTGAATGGGTGAGATTCGTGTCGTTACTCTGATATTGAGTTAAAGTACTTACGGCGGCTGCTCCGCCGGCCGCACCGCCAGCGCCAGCGGCCCCTCCTCCTCCTCCACACAAAGAAACCACCTGTTCGCCGGCTTGTGCCGTCTTTGCAAGTTGGGCCATGGCATCTTTCACACCGGAGGTGACGGCAGGATCCGTGCTAACAAAACCAATAAGGCCCATGAGCTCTATATCAACCAGTTGCTAAACTTTACTCACGATGATATAGACTGGAGAGCCGACTGTGCGGATTCTAGGCCATCACCGACTTGAGTACGTGCGTCGGCTGGGGCATCTTGTCCGCTCAAGATAGCTTGCGCGATGGTTTGGATGCCTCCTTGAGCATCCGACAGGCCTTCTTGGGCTTGTGCTACCGCGGACGAGGTTGCTTCGTCACTATGGGGAAGGGGGATAAGGATCAGTATTATACAACATGAGGAGATTCTACTGGGTACTACTGACTTCGCACCGGCGGAAGCGAGTTGGTCGACTGCCTTCGTAGTCGCCGAGAGTCCTGAGACTGTCTGCAGACGCGCGACGTTGCATTGGATGCTCCCAATTTGACGCTTCCCTTTCCCAAGAGCCTTGGCCGGGTCGGCGGCTGGTCCTCCGGCGGCTGGTCCTCCAGCAGGTGGTCCTCCAGCGGGTGGTCCTCCAGCGGGTGGTCCTCCAGCGGGTGGTTCTTTGGCAGCCTTGGCCGGGTCGGCGGCTGGTCCTCCGGCGGCTGGTCCTCCAGCAGGTGGTCCTCCAGCGGGTGGTCCTTTGGCAGCTGGTCCTTTGGCAGCTGGTTCTCCGGCAGCTGGTCCTCCGGCAGCTGGTCCTTTGGCAGCGCCAGCGGCCCCTCCTCCACCGCACAAAGAAACTACTTGTTCGCCGGCTTGTGCCGTCTTTGCGAGTTGTGCCATGGCATCTTTTACACCAGAGGTGACGGCAGGATCCGTGCTAACAAAACCAGCAAGAACCATGAGCTCCATATCAACCAGTCGCTGAATCGTACTCACGATTGTATAGACTGGAGAGCCGACTGTGCGGATTCTAGGCCATCACCGACTTGAGTACGTGCGTCTGCCGGGGCATCTTGTCCGGTCGAGATAGCCTGCGCGATGGTTTTAATACCTTCTTGGGCATCTGACAGGCCTTCTTGGGCTTGTGCTACCGCGGAGGAGGTTATTTCGTCGCTGGGGGAGGGGAAAAGAATGTTAGTACTCCACAACATGCGGAGGCTCTACTGTGCATTACTTACTTCGCACTGGCGGAAGCGAGTTGGTCGACTGCCTTCGTGGTCGCCTCAAGTCCTGAAACTGTCTGCAGACGTGCGGCGTTGCATTGGGCGTCGCCGATCTGGCGTCGGTGCAGGGGAGCTAAGGTCCGTGTCATTGAGTTATCTTAGGAGTCAGAGAGAGTTTGTTTCATGTGCTTACCTGCTCCGGCTTGGAAGGCCAAAAACGCAAAGACGAGAGCGAGGTTGAGTGAGATTTTAGCCATGATGGAGAGCGGAATGACAAGAGGGCGTAGGAACAATGAAGGCGACCAGCGAGTGAGAGATGGAACAAATGACACCAGGTCAAGGAAGAAACGGTAACGAAAGAGTGGGGTGGTGGCTGGAAAAGGTGTCTACTGAGGTTTTATAGGTAGGTCGATGATCGCACATCATGGGACCAAAGCTGAGACGGCTGTTCCATGTTCTTGCCTCGTTATGGAGTACTACATGCATGATGAAGTTCTACGGCTTGAAGTTACTGGCACATAACCATGGTGATCCGGGATCCCCACGTCGGCCTCGAAGTTCCGACTCACGAATGATAGGACCCGTTGTCTTCAAAAATAGGTGTACCATCAAGGATACAGCCTGTGCTGCATTGAGTCAACAGCTTTGGTATGTAGAGTCTAGACAGACTTCTCGAGATCAGTTGATGAGTCCACTTCCATAATAGCTGCCCGTGTCACCTCGGTCAAGCAACCGTGCAACGAGCAGCACCACACCCGTTCGTCTCAAGGTATGTCAGTTTTGAGAATCCTATTGACTTTTGACCTGGGAACAGGAGCTGACTAGTCGTCAACGGGTGCAAGAATGATGGGACAAGCGAGACGTGATGCAACGTACCATTCGTATTTTCCGTGATATAGAATCGTCGTAGGGCCATAATCGCCTCTTCGCGACGGAAACCTCCCGTAGCGTTGTATGACGGATGCTTTGGGTGGATGATACTGGATGTAGTGTGCATGATAAGTTCAGAAGAGATGAGGGTCATGGGACTCGGAGTTTTGGGAGACCCACTGTTTGTTAACACCCAGAACACTACCACATCCTCCAAATCGTTCGTTTCCACAGCCATAGAACACTTCACAGATACCCATCTGTCGAAGTGCTGAAGCACACATGATGCATGGTTCAACAGTAACATATAATGTCGTTGTCGAAAGAGGATGTTCGGTTACTTGTGGGGTCAACTCTTTGTCGGATAGAATTTGATCGATTGCTTCAAGCTCAGCGTGCCTTGTAGCCTGGTGTGGATCAATTTTATTGGACTTTTTCCCGGCGCGACGAGAACCTGTGGGGACGAACATTTCGTAGCTCGTTTGTTCGATTTCTTGCCTTTGCAATGATCTTCTCATCACGGACGAACACACAGCCAACGGGAACCTCCCCTGCGGTCAGAGCCTTTTCTGCCTGGGTATTGGTGTTAGAAATCGTCTGAGAATAGATGATTATATCGCGCTCGCCATGTTCATTGCCTCTTTCATCCATATGTCTTGTTCGGACATGATTGATGTGGAAGAGACGCGTCCAGATAAATTACATAATTTCGACTCTGATGTCGTTATTGCATACTTATCACCCTCCGAGTCAGCCAAGGGTTGACAATACCACAGGACTGGAGCCGTGTGCAGTCAGGGAAAATTGATGGCGGTTGGGCAAGGTGCTGCTAGGGAGACTATTCGGTATGGAATACGTTCGAATGCGTCCCTGGGTAGTGGCTCGACATGCAAAGGGCGCTGGCACACTCCTTTCTAAGGAGCAAGCGAACCAGTAACACTCAATTCGAGCTCTGTCCCCAGTTTCTTACTGGAACAACACTCTTCCAAGGATTCCCGTGACTATGGCCGATGACAAGCATGACTATACTTTGCGCGTCACAACTAGGTCGATTACAGACCTAGCTTGGTCAAGTATTGGGAAGTACTGCGAGATTATTTGGGGGGTTGAGATCTTTGGTGAGCCTTCAATGCATCTGTCGTACAGTTTTTCGTTGACTCACCGTCTGCTTGACCACTCAGACCCACCGCTCGTGCTTCCAGCTCGATTCCAAAACGACCCTAGTGCGAGGATCATATAGGCCTGTTTAGTCGATCGTAGTATAGTACATGGCCGTGATCATCGATAGACTGTTCTTGTCTTGTTCAAGTATCACGAGTGTGGGACAAAGCAACGCGGCGCGTCTAATCACTTGTTCTCCCACCATCACCTTGCCCAACCGTCGCCGGCTCCTTTCGGACTGTATGCCATTGCCGACGTATGGCTGAGAATGAAATAGTTCTACCGTTCGACTCGAGTTATGCATCATCCGTCGAACAACACCTAAAATCCCATCGTAAACCCGATAATTCACATCAGGAATCCGATTTACTCAAGTCAATTCGTGCCGTTCTGCATAGCTCTACTCCTGACCCCAGCGATCCAGTTCACTCGACTACGTTTCTATTTGACGAGAACGGTGTTGAAGACGAACTTACATGGGATGATAGAGTCGTTGTGTTGAGCTCGGGCGGTGTAGTGAGAAAGAAGTGGAGTTTTAATCTGGAAGGGCAACCTGTTCTGTGGGCATGCATGGGATGGATGGAGATTGGCGGTACAAAATCGACTCGTGGCTCACACAAACTATCGCCACCAAAATCTTCATTTGAACAGCCAACCTTCGGACCGTTCTTCTACGCTGAACAAAATCGGACGACCAAACGTGATGAACGCGACTCTCGCGTTCCAGCCGTTTTCGTGTTCTTGCGCACTGTTGGGAAGGCATATCTGCATACCGGAAACGAATACACGTTCAGCATCCCGTTCACTGTACATCGAGCATGGCCCATGTCACCTCATGGCATTCTCCTACAGCGGGTGTTGGAACCGTCCGAGAAGATCGAAGCTGAAATCACTGGCGACGCGATTTTACCCACTATTTTCTCATTCATGAACCCGTTGGCTGAACCATTGCCAGTAGGATTGACGTCCGGTATTATTGGAGGATTCGAGGCAGCATCAACCGCGTCTCTCAAAGACGAAGATGAGAGCTCAAACAAACCGTTAAAGTCGCTTTCACCCAACGAACACATCATCTGGGTCTCGCGTCGGCAACCCTTCTCCCCAGATGAACTTATCGTGACGGTCGACATCGAGAAGGCCCGCCTTACTGTCTGGAGATACGTGTACATCAAACCCAAAGACACACCTCGACCTCTAGGACGCAATAGAACACGTTCCTTGGCGAACAAACACCGAGCCTCCATTGGCGGACAAGGAACGTCTGCGGCCTTTCCGGACATTTCTCAGCAATTTGTTGGGAGCCTGTTCGACTTTCCAGAGTCAGATCTTCCACCACTCTCAGCTTTGCCTGGGATGCCTCCCGCCCTTTCCTCGACGACGACGATGGCATCTATTGCCTCGGGATCAGCAACTTCTTCTGGCCTCGATTTCATGCCCCCACCGCCCCTTCCACGGAATGATCCACCACCACGAAAGCGGCGGAATTCTTTGACAAGGAATGAGCTGTCCGTTACAATGGACCGTATGGCCCTCGTTAACAGAGGCATTGATGATGCTCTCACCGATCCCAACAACCTACGAATGAGAACGGCGATATGGGCAGAACAGCTGTATGTCACCGAACTCGAAGCATCCGAGTACGTATTTTGTCGTGTATTTCAGATAAACCAACGAGCTGATGGCGCATCTACTTAGCATGAAATCCTATCTCTCGATATCTGTATCACTCTTCGACCATCGTTGGGACGGCAAACAGGATCGTTCGCTCTTGGCGATATGTTTTCCGGGAACACAAACTCTGAAGGTCTTTACGCTTTCACGAGGAGAGGAGGTGAAACGGCTTTCGCTGGAGCCTCTTACTCAGAACCCTGCTATCTCAGTTACCAGCCTTCGAGCGACGAGACGACAGTGTTTGGATCTCCTTGTCCTGAAACCGGATCGCACAACGTCGATATACACACATGGAATCAACGAGGTACCCATTTCGTTCACTTCTGACGCCGTTCTTCGGACGAAAGCTGCTGCGTCAGAGGGGATGGACGTCGAGATCAATCCACCGTTGAAGGAACATGGTCAGATATTGTCCGTGGCCAATCGGTTGAACGTTACGACGGGTATCGTGCTTACGTTTGACGATGGGTGGTACACCCGCACGGTCATCGATATGGTTCCCCGGGATCCTCTTACAGTAGAGGTTCTGCAGCAATTAGCGCTGGGAATGCCTTCCGATCTTGTGTTCGACCTCCATCACTCGTTCTTGCGTGTTTGGGCAAAACGATCTTTCTCTACGTCGAAGGGCGTAGAGTTTGAATGTTTAGTTTCTTCGTTCTTCAGCGTGTACAATCTCGAGAGCGGGGTTACATTCCCGCAGAATACGCACGCTGGCGTCCCTCCTTCGGCCTTGGATGGTTGGAAAGCCTTGGGAACCTCATCGGCGCATCGAAGGTATGGCAATGACCCCGCGTTGCGCGGGCTCCAGCGTCCAACCGCGCCATCACAGACGTTGCCCCGGAAACACCACCTTTCGGTCATCAAGGGAACGGACAGATATCGATGTCTCGTTGGCTCTTTGTATGTCCTACACACGCTTCTGGAGCAGTACCGGATGCTTGTTCATCGCCATTCGGATCTCATTCGTCTGGCGTTTGTCGTTTGTCGGATAGCGATGTATACGCGACCGGAGTGGGCGGATTATTGGAGGAGACTGGTTCCTGAGGCTATGGATTCTTTGTCTTGGCCATTACCTTCAACTGCTCGTGAGTACTCAGTTCTGACTTTGACTACGTTGACGAATTGAGTTGTGTTCGTTATAGCGGTCGAAAATCTTGACGATACTATGCCATGCTGGCCTCCTGACGTGTCTGCGATCTTGTTCGGGAGAATTAGTTCACCAGACTGGCAGACGCAGTGGACAGATGCGTCGAAACAAGCCGAGAGGTTGCGTATCACGCCTTCTTGGGCATACGGTCGCGTCAACCCACTTGATCCTCTCCAACGAATCCACGCGGTCTACGAGATTCTGGGCGACAGCAGCAAGAAGACGTCGAAGCGCGCGGAAGCTGCCGTGCGGAGGATGGTCGAGACGGGGATGGATGAAGTATTTCTGAGCAAGTTGGCGATTGGGATTGCGGCTCCACTGAGGGAGGCGATACGGTCGATGCAGCTTGTGCCTCCGACAGACTGGCCGTTGGAGGCGTACAAGGTCATTGATCGTGAGGATGTGGCTGCTTCGGCGAGTTTGCTTCCCGATCCGATGCTCAAGGATGGATATCTGTCGATCAAGGATTACATTGTATGTCGTTTTCGCTCCTCAAGAAGAATTACGTTTCTTTACCTCACGCTCGTCATTCCAGACCCGACGACCTCGTCAGACAATCAACCAGTTGGCGTCGACTGCAAAAGTCACGAGCAGTGGTGAATCAGAGTGCATACAAACGGGTGTCGAACTAGACCTGGAGGATTTCACGAGTGTTCGGTTTGGGCAAGATCGGAGGTTGGAGGAGGTTGCGAGGATATTGTGTTCGTCCAAGATCCCATCCCTCAAGTCGATTGAGCGGCCCGACCAGAAGTAAGAACTTCTCTATCATGCTGCCATACTATTCTAATCGGTTTCACTTGCCTAGTGAACACGATCAAGCCAAAGAGCAGCAACAACAAGTTGTCCGCGTCGCAGAACGGACACTTGCGCTTCCTTATGGGCGAGCAATGTTCACTTTTGGTTCAACCCATAACATTTCTCGCGAGGCCTTCGTGATACCCAAGCTTGAATTCACGATCCGGTTGCAGCCACATAACATAACAGTGTTACCTGAGCCTGGCAAGATCTCGCCGGACTCGTATAGTTGGGGTGAATTCCATAACGGAGTTGCTGCCGCTCTCCGTATCTCGAGGTCGTGCACGAGTATTGACAGCTCCTGGATCGCGTTCAACAAGCCTAGCGAACTTACCCCAGAACACGCCGGCTTCTTATTCGGGCTTGGACTTACCGGTCATTTACGGGAGATGATGACATGGCATACATTCTCGTACTTGACCCCCAAACATGATTTGACCTCTATTGGTGTGCTCCTCGGGCTTGCCGCAGCCAACATGGGTAACGAAAACCAACACGTTACGAAGCTTCTTGCGGTTCACACTCCAGCGCTACTTCCCACTCCCAACGTTGACCTGAATGTGTCTTTACTTGCTCAGGCCGCTGGGATCGCGGGTGTGGGCTTGCTGTACATGGGCACCAAAAATCGCCGAATGGCTGATGTTTGCCTGAACCAGATCAGCCGCAGGGATCTCTTGCAGCCCGATCTCAGCAACGAATACCGGGAGGCTTATTCTTACTCGGCGGCACTTGCGTTCGGGATGATCATGTTGGGAAAAGGAACAACGATTCCCGCCGATACAGCACTGCTCAATCGTTTGAACATTTTCATACAAGGCGACTTTGACACCGTCCCGACCGACAAACGTACCAAGTTTGATGTCAATCTGACATCACCGGCCGCTAGCATCGCCCTTGGGTTGATGTACCTCAAGACGGAACGACAGGACGTTGCGGAGATGCTTGCGACACCAGACACAGTGTTAGCGCTGAATAGGATTCAACCTAGTTTCCTTCTGTTGCGGACGCTGGCAAGGGCGCTCATCATGTGGAACAAGATCGCTCCTACACAGGAATGGATCACCGCTCAAGTGCCCGCTCGCATACGAGCTGGGATAGAGAACCGAGCCAAGTTCTCTAATACGATCTCGGACGTGTGGGAATTGGCGTACTACAACATCATCTCTGGGTGCTGTTTCGCCATTGGGCTCAAGTACGCGGGCACAGCACGCCAGGAAGCGTACAAGATCTTGATCAGATATTATGACCTGTTCACTCGTATGATCTTCTCCAATAGTAAGTATAGTTATCAGGCAAACTACCTCATACTAACAAAACCGTCGTAGGTCCCGCCTTTGAGTGGAGAATCAAGCGCTCGGCAGTCCGGGACGGACTGAACCTCATTTCGATTTCCTTAAGCATGGTTATGGCGGGTACGGGAGAAATCACCTGCCTGAAGAGGTTGCGGTACGCATACGGGATGTACACCTCGGCCATGTACCACCCAGCGTTCAAGTACGGAATCCATGTCGCCACACATCAATCTCTCGGCCTCCTGTTCCTGGGTGGTGGCCGATTCACACTTGGAACTTCCAATGCTGCAATAGCTTGCATGATCGCCGCATTCTTCCCTCGTTCACACAATATGTCTTCTGATAACAAAAGCTACCTCCAAGCACTTCGACATCTTTGGGTACTCGCTGTAGAGCCGAGATGCCTCATAGCCCGTGATATTGAAACCAAAGAAATCGTCTACCTCCCCTTGAAGATCGCGGTCCGAGAGGGACAAGAGGTCGGCTACACCCAGTTGATCTCGCCAACTCTCATTCCCAACTTGGACAAGTTGGTTGGTATACGCGTTGACACACCGCGGTACTGGCCATTCCATCTTTTCACTGAAAGCATCCCACGACATAAAGAGTGCCTTCTTCGTCGCCAAACTTTGTTTGTGAAGCGACGGACAGCGTTCCTAAGCTATACCGAGGACCCGCGAGGCAGCCGAAGTCTATTCGTCCGTTCCAGATCGTCTGCAGGTGATGCCGCTACTCTCGACCACCCGCAGTTAATCGATACCAAAACCCACCCTGCGGGAGACCTGTGGGAATTCATCACTTCCTGTTCGAATAATCCCCTTTTCATGGCCTTCGCTGACCATTTCTGGTGCGGTGACGAAGTGTTGGACAAGGAACGGCTGTTTTTCACGTACTGCCATGCCGCCCTGTTTGATAGCATCCTACAAGGGAAGCCTCAAACGCTCCAGATGCATCTGACGTTGTTCAGATATCGACATATGACGATTGACTCGCGATTTTTCCACCTCAACCTGATGGACTTGCGATTCTCTGCAGAATTCTACTCCAAGGTCTTTGACCGCCGATTCGGCGGACACGTCGACAACAATCCGCGGACACCACTTCTCCGTGATAGTACTGTTTCCGGGGCGCTTTACTTCCTCGACCAACAGCTGGATGAGATTCGTAAGGATCCTAAGTTCCTCAGATTACTTCGAGAATACTCGCTTGGGACGCTGGGAACGATGGACGAGGAGATGACGAGGCGGTTGGCTTGGTATCTGCAAAGGAACTCAGTACCGGCCTCGACGTTGTTGTCGATACTCAAAGGGCTTGCACAGGATGCTCATAATCAGTGTTTGGGTGCTGAGCCACCAGATGGGACGGACAATGTTGCCGCGTTGGATTTGGGTATCAAGGAGGTGTTGCATTCGACTGGAACTAAAATGACGATCTCATTGGGGACAGGTTGGTCTGCGAGATCGATTGACGAGATCGTTGGTACGTGGAAAGAGTCCAATTGAAGAGACTTAATGGGTTTTTTCGCTCGTTGGGCCTGTGCAGAATCTCACTTCCAATTTGCTATTGCTTTAAGGCTGTATCTTTACTTGTAAGAAGGACAATGAACCAATGTAGCAGTATGATTGCCTTTGAAGGTCGCTCTAGGATTCCTACATACACACAAACGGTATGTCTTGACCATCGGCCGATTAGATCAAACGCCACACCTGTCACTGCGGCCGCAACTATCCGAATTCCTGATATTCAATACTGGATTGTCTATAGCGTCTATCAGTGAGTTGATTACACAAGTACATGAATAAATCTTAGATGGCATAAGATACAAGCAAGCGAGTTGACTAGATTTACACAGAATGGAATCCCTTCAGAATATACATGCGTCATATTCGATTCCCAGATTCACGGAGATCAGATATCCCGGTTTTTCAACATCACCGGATATCTACTTATGTGCACCGTTCAAGTTTAGCTGGCGACGCTGAGAAACAGCCTAGAGAGGAGGCATGTTAGGAGGGTCCTGTCATTACAGCGACGAGGGCGGGTTTTACGTACCTCATTCAATTGATTGAGCATCTCGATTGTCGTTTCGAAGTTTACACAGGCATCGGTGATACTGACGCCGTGCTTGAGTCCTGCAGGCCCAGAGTCTGGAACGTCTTGTCGCCCGTCGTTTATGTTAGACTCCACCATGACTCCAGTGATGTGGCGTTCGCCGGCAGCGAGTTGTGCGCAGACGTCGGCGAGAACCTTCGGTTGGTTGTTATGGTTCTTTTGCGAGTTTCCGTCTAAAGTGAGATGAAGGCTCAGGGGGTAGTCGAAGGACGATGAAACAGGGAACTTACGGCTGCAGTCGACCATGATGCTAGGGAACGCTCTCTTCTTGGCGATTGTTTTGGCGTAATCTTGAACGTATTCGGCGGAGTAGTTTGGTCCTTTGGTTCCCCCACGGAGGATTACATGGACGTCTTGGTTGCCTCGGGTTTTGACGATAGCAGCAAGGCCCTGCTCAGTGACACCCATGAAAGCGTGTGGGTTAGATGAAGATTGCATCGCGTCCATCGCGACGCTGACACTAGTGACGAACATTCATGATTCAATTCAATGTCAATATGAAAGATGAGACTGCAGCCTACCTGCCGTCTGTGCCGTTCTTGAAGCCAATGGGGAAAGAAACACCAGAAGCAAGTTCACGATGGAGTTGTGACTCGGTCGTTCGTGCACCGATTGCACCCCAGGAGATAACTGGGATCATTAGGGGATCAATCTCGGCAGGAGGAACGATGAGGGGCAACTCACGGTCAGAGATATATTGCGGAGAAATCGTATCCAGAAGCTCTGAGCCGACAGGGACCCCGAGATGGGTGAGGTCGCAGAGCAACTGTCTTGCTTTCCGTAAGCCTGTGTTGATTTGGAAGGTACCGTCAATGTTGGGGTCGTTTATGAGTCCTTTCCAGCCCACGGTCGTCCGGGGTTTCTAATGAAGGGTTAGATGAGAACGACTTGGAAAGCTGACGGGTGTATTCACCTCACTGTAAAGGCAATATGTTAGTCAAAACAGAAGTAAGAGAAGTGGCGTGGCACTTACAAGTAAGCTCGCATGATGATGAGAAGGTTAGGCCAATTGGGCATTTGTTCCTTGAGCAGGTGAGCATACTCGAGGGCTTGCTCTGGAGAGTGTATGGAGCACGGGCCCACAATGACGAGAATGCGGTCGTCAGCTCCCGCGATGATTTTACTCGCGTTGTAGCGAGCAGCAGCGATAGTGCGGAGTGATTCCCTCGAGGCCGGAGTTTCGTGCTTCAGAAGGGCGGGCTGGACTAGAGGATCGTACTAGACACGACGAGAGCTTTCAGGTGAGCCTACAGAACGAATGAGGTGTTCAGGCACATACACCGATGACACGACGATCCTGAATGTATTGAGCAACCTTGCGGTCATCGTCGAAGTTTGGGTAGGCAACCATATCGTCCTCGGGTATGGCTTAAAGAAGGAAGGTGAAGCGAATGAGGAGATTGGGTCTTGGGGAGTCGAGTGGTGGACATACGGAATCTGAAAGGCGTCTCTTTTATACTCGGAGAGGCCATGATGTTGAAATGAGTCAGAAGCGAGCTCAGTTGGTTTTCTAGTTGCTAAATGAGTGCACAGGGCGTGTCGGGATGCTGAGACGATGTATTTTGGATCTAATCAGGACCAAGGCTATAACAAGGAAAGGGTAAACTGACCGTAAAAATCCCGATATCCGAGTGAGATGGGGATGAGATGGAGGGAGTAAGTAGGGAATGATTGTGTGAGTTTCTCGTAAAGAATTTTTTTCGCAAACTGCCATCGGCAATCTCCCGCGGGATGTGTGCGGGCGCTTAGGAGCAGCTTGCCCTCCCTCGTACTTACAACCTCCTTCATTCCCGGCGTTTCGTCTGTACTACCCTTAGCAACCGCAAGGGTCATTCTGAGCCAAAATCTGTCAGCAGTCATTCATCTAGAAGCTGATAATTCAGATTTCTCCTTGCCTTTCACACTTTTATCGCAATTATCATGTCTGCCATTTCCGTTACTCTCAAACCAATTCCAGGATTTTGTATCAAATCTACCGCTATACAGCCCGGAATCTATACTCCTGCATCAACAGGAACGATCCCCAACTCGCTCGAGCCCAAGAACACGTCTATTCCTGTTCCTGCCGGCCTCAAGATGTTCATCAACATAGCATGGGATCAAAACGTTCCTCCGCCTCCGAAGGCGTCTGAAGAGGCCATCAAACGTGCTATGGAGGGAGAAACAGGAGATACAGCCACGAATGGGGAGTATTTTGTCCCCGTAGTGGTTAGTGAAGGCCGACAAGACACCGACAAAGGTAAGTTATACATTTCCAGCTACTCATAGCGGCGGTGCCGTCCGCAACCTGTGTCCATATACATACACCATCTATTTGCTGAATCGGTACTCAAGTTTTCCTTTTGCGTATGTAGCAGGAAAGCCGTCCCTTGTCTTTGATTGCGTTTTTCACAAATCCGTCAAAACCCGAACACTCGTAGACCATGATTTCAAGGTATTCATCATCGGTAAGGCATCGTCACTCGAGCTCGAGATCGATCATAAACTCGTTTCGTACAGAACTAGCCCTGCAGCGAGTAGAGGCGCAGACTGGCCTTCTACTCTCACGAGAGATAGGAACACCCAACATTGCTGCCAAGGGCAAACTCGAACCGAGGACGGTTTCTCTTCCGTCTTTCCTCACTCAAAATGCTGCGACGAAAGCTCCGAAGAAACCGCTCATCGAGGAAATTCCCGATACCGCCCTTCATACACCAAAACAAATCACAGATTCGACGCTGAAGCCGAAGAGTATCCTAAAGATTCAGGGTACTGGTACTGGTAACGGTACCGAAACACCTAAACAGTCACCGCTGGAGTGGTCTTGGACATACGAAAATGACCAATTGCGCATTTCTATCTCCGTGCCTCATCTTGTGAGTACCTCTCTTCCACATGGTTCAACGGCCCCTATCCCCTTCGTATGTCTTTTAGCTGCCGCGGTGGAGCCCACGGCCTATCATCAAGCGACATAGAATCCGCTTTCTATTTTGTTCAAGCTATTAGACCCAATACTGATTGACTTGCCCTTCCTCCCGCCTCGGCCGCGCGCGTTCCACTGGCCAGGATAAGCACGCAATCTCACAGGCCACGTTTGACATCGAACCGCGAAGGTTCATATTGTCTGTACCCAATTTCCCCACCCTTGACGTCGATCTCAAGCTTTCCGACGCTGAAATTGTAAAGAAACTAGGAGGTGGCGCGACAAGTGTAAGTATTCGGAATGCCAGTGGTTCACAGACGTCGGGAGATGAAAATGTGACGCTTAGTCTCAAAAGGCAACGTCCTTTCAAAGTCCAGGACGCCACCGCTGAGTGGCACATCGAGAACGATAGCCTCATCGTAGTGGCATAAATATCTTCGAACACTACGTATTTCACTACGTACCTATACCGATAGGCCATGACCCGTCGTCGATCGACAGTTTCCCTGATCAACTCACAGCAATAACATCATGATGGCAAAAACACTCGTATGCTCCTAAAATAATACAACGACATGGCTACACAGTAGAAATACATCAATCAACTAGAAAACAACCTCTTCGTGTAACTGCGAAGGACAGGTCAGTCAACGGAAAACTCTAGAATCGATCACACAACGTACGAGTTAAGCCCATGCACCCCTCCCTCAACCTGAGCACTGGCGGTTCTCAGCTCGAATCTAACACTTCCAGAATCAACACCCTCTCTAAGCTCTGTAACGCTCCGCACTCCGATATCCTGGAGCGAATGCTGCAGCCCGGCATAGAGGTAAGGAACGAAGGCCTTGATGCTCCCCTTATCCTGTACATCGCCGCTGACGCCCTGCGCGACCTTAACAGCGCTGTTCTCCGAGAAGTACCGCTGGGTAGCTGCGTTCTCGACGGTCTGGGCCTTCTTGGGAGAAGGATACTTGTTGGAACCAGTGTTCGCACCACGAGATTTGGCAGCGGCAAGACCAGGTTTGCCTTGCTCCATCGCCTCCAAACTTCCCATTCCACGATAGGCCTTGACACGTTTACCCTCGTGGTAGAAGTATTCTCCAGGAGCTTCTTCAGTCCCAGCGAGAAGACCACCCATCATGACTGCGCTGGCACCAAGTGAAATCGCTTTGACGATGTGGCCGACATTGCTGACACCACCATCAGCGATGACAGGAACGCCGAACTTGTTCGAGAACTCGGAAACGGCAAAGACAGCAGTTGCTTGTGGTCGACCGACAGCCATGACCTCCTGGGTGATACAAATGGAACCTGAACCCATCCCGACGCGCAGACCGTCAGCGCCCGCGACGATCAATGAAGCTGCTTGTTCACGGGTGACAACGTTCCCGGCGATGACCTCGAGTTTGGGGAAGGTAGACTTGATCCATTGCAACATCTCGATCTGGAAAACTGAGTTGCCTTGGGACGAATCGAGAACGACGACATCGAGACCGGCCTCAACCAGGAGTTTCAGGCGATCACGATCAGCAGGACGGGTACCGACTGCTGCTGCAGCGTAAAGCTGTTTTGAGACGGGGTCTTTGGAAGCGAGAGGGTAGGATTGGTTTTTGAGTAGATCGGAACGAGCGAGGAGGGACACCAAGCGGCCTTGGGCATCGACGATAGGAAGTTTTCCCTTCTTGGAGTCTCGAAGGATGTCGTTGGCCTCGAGGAGAGTGATGCCCTGGGGTGCGGTCACCAAGTCGGTGACCATAACCTCAGTGAGCGGGGTAGAGGGATCTCGGAACTGAATGTCGCGAGAGGTGACAATGCCAACCAGTTTCCCGCCAACAGCACCGTCATCTAATCATGATTGTAGGTCAGAAACTGGCGATCATAACGACGGAGAAAGCAAGTGGGGGGGTCAGAAAAGTCAAAAGTGGTATCCGCAACTCACGCAAATTATGCGTTGCTCGGAAGAACGAAGGTTATGAATGGAAAATGTCTCATCACAAAAACGGGACCGAAGCGTTATATGATATGGGATGACTACACACCTGTGATGGGAATACCACAGAATCCGAGCCTGGCCTTGATCTCTAGAACATCCTCGACGATGTTGGCAGGCGACAGCACAATCGGGTCGGTAATGAAACCATTTTCGTGACGCTTTACAGCTCGGACCATGGCCGCTTGGTTCTCAGCACTCTGGTTGTGGTGGATAACACCAATGCCTCCGAGAAGCTAAAGGTAACCGAATTGAGAGACGGATACAGCATGTGCATCGTAAGCTGAAAAAGATAACGTACAGCCAACGCAATAGCCATCTCTGCCTCGGTAACAGTGTCCATCGGACTACTCAAGAACGGAGTCTTGAGCACTACCTTCCTCGTGATCCTACTCTCTGTGTTGACCGCACTAGCTGGGAAATCGATCTTGCCGGGTAGGAGGAGGAAATCGTTGTAGGTGAGGCCTCCATGGACCTGAGAGTCCATGAGCTCCTTGACTGACAAGCCATCGGAGCGGCTGTAGGTCTTCAAATGCTCGAGAGCAGTGGAAGGATCGAGGAGAGTGGAGGTTTGAGGGGGCATGCGGGCTGTTAAGCCGGATTAGAAATCTCGAAATTTTTTTCTTTATATACGGGCTTTGTTTACGAGGTACAAACAAGCCGGGTGAGGCGCGGTTTACGCGTTTACGCGTTTACGCATGGTTCCCACGTTTTTCCTTCCAACGGGGCCGAGTTCTCAAGCCTTATCTGCCATGCTCTGACTGGTCTCAATAACACACCGAATACTTAAGTCTGTGGCCGCAACCCTCGTTTGGCTGCCTGCTGCAGCAGTACAGGTGTCCAAGTCCAGCTGAAGCTTCGGAATCGACATAACTCTTCGAGTAGCACAAGCTCTGGGATTGATAGATCGATGGTGGCTAGTCCTGAGCTGAGTGTACACAGAGGATCCGATGTCAGGTCCCGAGCGCCAAACTTCCGGAAATTGTTCAAGTGTAAGTATACATTATGTTGGAAAGGTCCGTCCGACGCATGCGCCATGATCCAACTAATTAACCCTCCCCCACAGTCCCTCACCCGTTATCTCTCGGAGGTCTACTCAAGGGTAGCTTCGGTATCTCCGGAATGACTAAAACATTGTCCCTATACAAAGAGGGATTGCCTTCCGAGGCAAAGAACGACGTGAATTGGGTTGACGTTGCGCACCCCGAGTTACCGAGAGTACGTGCTGCAGGCCCATTGGCGTGAGGAGGGTCAGGAGTGAGAGTCATCTCCTTTGCGCTTAGTCTCGCGACATGCTGCAGATGTAAAGCGATTGGCTGAACAAGAACGCGGGGAAGACTTCCGAGGGTACGAACCAAGATCATCCTCGTGGCTAACATGCTATGAAATCCTGCCTGTAACTGGGTTCCCCCAACCCGAAGTTGACTCACTTCCGTTTGAACGATAATCGCAATGTTCACGGAGCTGAGGACTATCATCGTGGTCAATAATGACGCTACTGATTGGTGAAGAAGATCTACCTATCATCCACGAAAAGTAATTGATACCTGTCCGTCCCAGACGTAAACATGTCATGATCGTATCGACAAGGACAGAATGAACTACGAACCATCTCGATAAAGAGTGTCGATCAAAGAGGCACGTCCCATGCTCGGTAGGTTCCTTCTCCACCTCAAGATCCGCACAAGTGAAAGGGCTAAATTCACTGTCGACCGTGGGGCATGAGGCTGTAAGCATCAAGGAATAATGTCACAGAACTCACCAGACTCGAAGAAAATGGCCATAGTATACGGCACAATGTATACATTCCCGATCTGGCTCAGGACAGTTTTACACCCGAGTTTCCACTCCATTGTTTTGGGAACCAAGACACGATCTACACAGCGATGTACATCAGTGGAAACGCTGAAAAGGCGTTCCCGGATTGACATGTGCGCTCAGACGCACCTTGACTTGATATAACCCCCACAATCACAACAGCTATGCTAGGGGCGAGACATGCCTGATCGACCATAGCTTTTAAGTCGGGATGCGAGTAGAATGCGAAATGAAGCTCACTATTGCAAGAGCCGATAAGATGCAGAACATCCTCTTACTGTTGGACCAGATGGCCCATGTTCTGATCGCGACGATGGCTATGGATAAAGCAACACGCGGGAGAAGAATGCGGGTTTAATTAACATGACGCGACACTCACCCTCTGATGATACTATTGCTACCATCCTCAAGACTATTGAAATGCAAAGTCTCAGCTCCGACAATTCCCACCGAATCCATCATGTCAGTCAGTTAATGACTTACTTGTTGCGAAGCGATCTCCCTGCACTGTTTTCGTGAACTAAGTGGAAAGTGTCAGTGTACCCACCGTCAAGAATGGGCATGAGACAGATGGTGAACGTACTGGGAGGAGAGTCATGATGGCGGTCGCGAGGGCTGAATATCGTGAAAAGAAAAAGGATACAGTCGTCGGAGAGAGTCTCCGAGAACTCCAGATGTAATCGATCTAATTAAGGCACGAAGTCGTAACATAGGTGAGTACCGCTGCCACAATTGGGACGCTCCCAGTGTTTGGGAGTTGAAAACACTGACCTCGTCTGAGAACGTGAGGAGGTAATCGTAAAGCTAGGTATTAGGGAAGGATGAAACGTGTTACGGAGGCGGGTTTTGAGAGTAGCGCTCACAAACAACACCGCACTGGCCACTGTGTCATTCCCCGAATGCATCAGATCAGAGGAACACAGAGCAATCATGTATAAGACACGCACTAGCCACTCCCTTTTAAGTGGTTGAGGGACAGCAAATTGAAGCGGTGGAGATGTAGAAGACTCACAGAAGATAATCGCTCCCCGTACAGACACTTCATGAGTTTTTCCATGCTCGGACCACCAGAGTCCTGTCCAGCAACCATCTCTTCGAGCATTGCATCCATTGGGAGAAGACGACGCGCTGACTGAACGGTCTTTCGATGTTAACAGACCTCTCGTAGAACCATGGGCACACAAGGGATTGAGGAAACTGGAGCAGTGAGGGAGGGAAACAACCAAAGTCATTAGCCCGAACGATTTATGTAGCACTCCCATGCCGAGCTTTATGACATTGATCCCGAGGGAATGTTGCTATTGACGGGAACCGGACGTGCTTCTAATCGGGACATAGTTAGATGAGCTTGGTGGGAATTCGACCCGGTGGCGACGATCTACCACCACACGTGTCAACGAGAGTACCCAGGAGTTTCGAATCACCAATAAGGGTGAAGGAAAGAGCGAGGAGGAATCGTCGGTGGTGGGATTGTGAAGATCATGAGATATTTTCGAGCTGGACGTTCGAGCCTTTCTGAGTTTGCCATTTCTCATGATTTGAGTTCAAGCTTCGCAAGGCCTGGGGAAAAGCGCAGTCGAAACGGATCTTCTTTCTAGTCGTAAAGCCCACAGTAAGCACCTGTGCTCACCTTCGCGGAGACGCATTCCGCCAGTAAGACGCCGTGCCAGGCGTCAAATACCTGGTCAGGTTTCCTTAATATCAGCATGGCGTGTTTCCAGTTGCGATGAAAACAAGAAAAGGGCAAGTCGGAGGCTGTAGGATTGAGCGCCAGAGTGATGGGAGAACAAACTAGCGTTGGGCGTTTCAGTATGTATCCCCTCAAGCGAACCAACAGACAGCGCGGGACTGCGATGCCCGGTAGATGCGACAGCAAATGTACATTCTGCATTCAAGATACAAGCTGATTTATCTACTAAACAACTCGATAGTAAAAGATAAAATGCGTTTCAAGTCGTTCTTTCTCTCTCCTTGATTTGGATACAACAAGTTTGAACACAGGTGTCAAATGGATGTGGAAGGTGAAGGATGCACGGGTGAACAGAACGTCTGTCCGGAATAAGGCGATGCGGATAAGGAAGTGCGATAACAATACCACAGAACAAGAACCGAGAAGCAAGGAAAACAGTCTTCAAGGCAGCGAAAAAAATCGACCAATCAGATAACATCATGTGACCGTAATGGTGTTGGATACTCACAAGGACCATCCTGATCCCTTAGTTGTTGCCCTTGGGTGCTTCCTTGTAGGAGATGGCCTAGCAAGGAATGAGAATCGATAGCGAACATGTTAAGCGAAGAACTCACCTGCTCCTCACCCATAGCACTGACGATGGTGACCAAAAGATCCTTGCCGTCGTCGAAGTCGCCCTGAATCTGGGTGCCAATATCGCCCTCGGGGACCTTGACGTCGTCCTTGGGGGTACCGTCCTGAGTCATGAGGTTGAGGAAACCGTCATCGATGTTGACCTGTCATGAGCGAAGAAGTTAGTGACAGACGCGATATTAAATCGATAAGGACTGCTTACCAACTGGTATTCGTTACGCCTGACGTGGGGAACATCCATGTTGTGAGTGGAGGGACTGATATCTTCCTGTTTGATGACTGAGAAACAGGAATAGAGAAACGCATCTAACACAGCAACTCACCATCTTCTTTGCAGTGAAGATCTACCGAAGAAAAACACGTTGTGAGTACGATCTAGTAAAAGCAACGACGATTCTTACATCGATCGCAACAAGGTGGACCTTAGCGTGACCGTGCTTCCCAGTTTTGGAGGTGGACATTTCGACGATCTTGCAGGGGCGTCCTGTAGGATAGAACGTGTGAGAGATGCACGAAACAACGAGAGGATTGGACTTGCCCTTGATCACGACGTGTCCGTTTTTTCTGAGAGCAGAACACTGCATGGGGAAGGTCGTGGAGGCGCCAGCGCTGGCCTAAGTGAGAAACGATGCTCAGTCGATTAACGATTGATGATGAAGATGTAGAATGAAGTGAATGAGTACCTGCTCGAAGGTCTGGTTGTGCTGTTCATCGTCGGACATTTTGGAGTGGAAGGAGAGAGATGATTAGGAAGAGATCAGGAAGTCTAGGGCGAGGGAGATGAAGGAAGCAGAAGCTGAATATTATTTGTGAGCAAATTTTCACGATGCTCGATTAGATTCAAACTCCGATCGCCCGTCGCTGCCGGTGGCACAGCATTTTGTGGCAGACGACTCGTTCGATTATAGAGTCCGATTACGGATGACGACAACCAACAACTTCTCTTGCATTTCAACCACCACCATCCCCTACATATTGAACAATGCATCCCTTTGGAGGCTCTCCTCTCTGTCCCAGGTGCAGCAAAGCTGTCTATGCTGCTGAGCAGGTGCGCGAGTCGTGTATTCTACATGCCACTGATTCTCAATTCGTGCTTGAACATTCAGGTCATGGGGCCTGGTCGAAAAGTAGGTTGACACAATCCCGGTTGGAGAATTCAGTTCTGATCACAGGCATTACAGCTTTACCACAAGGTATCCGTCTTCTTCGTGAGGTCTTTACGGAGCTCAAACACCACATTTAGCCATGCCTAGCCTGTACTTCTTGCAACAAGAGGCTTGATTCTTATACGCTGCTAGAGTATGACCAACAGGTGCGTGACATTCACATCTCCTCTCACAAACGCTTTCTGATTGCTCGAGGTAGCCTTACTGGTTTGTCTAATTAACCTATGAATACCGAAAGCAAGTCTCATCTCATGAACCTGCAGCAAAGCCTGCCATGTCAAGAACTTCGGGACGAGAGACCTGCGCCAGGCCAACTTACCGCAAGCCCCGCGCCGCTCCAGTAGTACTTCACCCCCTCCTTCACCAGCGATACGCTCTCCAACGAAGATAACCTTTTCCCTCCAACCAAACCGATCCCTATCACCGACAAAGCAATTGACCGATGACTTAGAGACGGACGAAGCGCGCGATACTGTACAGGATGACTTACCGTCCCCGAACCCTCGAACGATGTCCTTTGAGTCACCAGCCTCAACGCCTTCCCTCGTCAACCCCACCACCCCCACACGCGTGCCCGTTACGCTCGGCCGAAGCAACAGCGCCATTCCTGCATCTATGGTCAATGCAATGACGAAACCGCTAACCCAGACGGCGACTGGGACGCGTTACGGAGCGGCTCTGGGTAACGTCGGCGTAGCAACGAATATGACAGGGTCGTCCCCACGAAAGTGGGGTGGAACCACACCCAGCTGCCCCAAGTGCGGAAAGAGCGTCTACTTCGCGGAACAGGTAAGACAGCCTCTCTCTCGATCAATCCGACGTTTTGACCGCTCCTCCGTGTTTCTTTTCGACGTCCTAGGTCAAAGCTGTGGGCAAAACGTGGCACAAGGGTTGTTTGAGATGCACCGAATGCAACACGTCCCTCGATTCAACTCGATTGCGAGACCACCAAGATACCCCGTTCTGTGGACGATGCTACAACAAGGTAAGCTTTCCTGTTTTCCATTCCGAGGTTTTGGTAAGGCTGATTTACCCGTTTTTAGCTTCATGGACCCGCTGGGAACGGGTATGCTCTGCTCGGGAAGGCTGGCGGCTAGGGATCCCCTTGCCTCTATCCTTATGGACACTACAGCTGCTTAATTTCATTTCTCATTTGTTCCAATTCTCGTTTATTTCTTGATTGATATTCGCGCCGTTGGACACCCTCCTCCTCCCCCACTTTACGATTATGACACGAGTCACGACTATCTTTATTGCCTCGTACGATGTATCCACTATCTTACCGTCTACTTGCTCTGCCTACCTGTATCGTTTGCTTACGGTCATAGACACGATAACCTATTGTTTTTAGAGGTGTTGAAGTGATACCGAAATTTGACCACACGTTTAGGCCGCCGGATTCGAGGGATGAAAAGCAGCACCGATCGATCACTGTCAGTGACAGTATCCCTCGGAGGCAGGGGCGATGAAGCTCGTAGCCTCAAACGCTTGGAGCCTGAATTTGAGACGAAACGACTTGAACCCACTCCAGTTCCTCAGGGCAAACTGTCAGGAAGGAAATTCTTACCGCCGGGTGTTCAATATGTTTCAGACACGAGTTGCCTTGGAGAACGCTTCGGAAGATTGGCGAGAGCTGGTGAACTTCCGAGAACGTGGCACCCATGCGTATGTATGTCAGGGATCGGCAAGCCTATGGAATGGACTGCGGTTCAGAACTTGAATATGTATGTTGAAACATCGGGTCGGAGCCCTCTTGGCACTGGTGGCCTGAAGATTTGAATAGAATGTAAGTAAATTGTACAATGTACACCCAGCCCGTTCATCGGACTTTGTCCATGGCGTCCGGGCCAAAACGTCGGTTATACTCTGAATCAGTAAATATTGGGACCTGTGAAAATGCTCTGGTATGGCGGATGTGACTGACATAAAAAATTGACATCAACTAGTGATATGATAAACCAGCTATCATTCTTGAGCGTCTCAGGTCCCAAGGATGGCACGCGACGTTCATAAGATTCCTCGTCCGTGCGGTCCGCTGAATTTCACCAGTCCGGTCCCTGTCACAAGGAAGAAGATCATAAGTCAGGTCCAGCGAGTCGGGGATACGTAGGGGGCGAGACGGGATGTTCGTCGTTTGAGGGGAGAGGATACTCACACATGGGGGCGGACAGTCAGGATGTGTATGAGGCTATCATCATCTTCGTCAATACATCAAACAGTCAAAAGAAGAGAAGCCTGACATACCTTGTCGTGATGGGGATCCGGAGCTGCGAGTGGAGAGGCCGACACGGTAGTGGTTATCAGGCCCACGACGACGAGGACGTATGTGAGCAGGGACAACTTGGGCTGCATGTTCTTCAAGACAGTGGGGGTGGGGGTATGGGTTATGTCGGATTGTGGAGTGTCGGGTGGGATGATATTTAAAGGTCTCATGGCCAATCAACTCTATTGGCGAATAGATCTCACGCGGACCCTTTGTTTTTTTCTGTTCTGGATCATAGGAACCGTGCGTGACGGTACTCCTGCCCTCTGGTCGCAAGGAACGAGACCCTGAGACCGTGTCGGATCCGGAGCTTTCCAAAACCAATTCCACCTTTCCTCCCCAGTATTCGTACCCAAGACGGCAGTAAAAGGCGGGTCGCTCAAGAGGAAACCAATCACGGTGGTCTTAAGCGGTAAGTATGCACCATTCAAGCCTGAGAGGCAATGAATGGCGAGTTTTGTTGGTTTCAAGGTCAAATGTGAGCCCTTGTCAGGCTCCGAGAAACTACCCCGCTAGAGATCTTCCAGTGGTTCCACACCGCCTTTGAAGGAACCTGGAGTGTGGCATAATCCTTTCCTCCACGCGAACGTGGTTTTCTTCTTCTCGTCTTGAATCCATAAAAATTGAAAAACGGAAACAAAAAGACGGGGCATGTACGTACGAATCGAGATGGGCTCGCAGATCGACAGTATCGGGGAGTCGCATGTGTGTAGCATTGTCATTAGATGAAGTATGGGGTCGGTGGCACCAAGCGTAGTGAGCGCATGAGCAGCTGTCGATCGCAAAACAACCAGAACGAGACTTCGGGAGAACTTAGAAGTTGCCTCAAGAGAGGAAAAAGCAATTCTCTAGCTTCAGCTTGACTGGGTGGTGGTGATATAGAATTGTGTTTTCTATGGCTGTGATGCGGCAAAGGATGGTCCGTGTTGGAGTGATACCAGTGCACGATTCAATCTATAACAGCTTACGGTGAGTTTCAATGATACGCCCAGCGAACTGATATGCACATACCAACCAGGCTTAGGGCATATTTGTTCTTGTCATGAGATTGTGATGTATCCCGTTGCGGCTGCAAGTTCTTAGCTGGTTCAGAATGACGCGGAAGGGGTATAACTGCAGCAAGGGTAGTGATGGCGGGATGAGGCCAGAGGGAAAGGTGCTGATGAGGAGCGAGGCGAAGGAGCCCAGTAAAGCTGTCTATCTGGACCGAGTCGGCCATTGAATGTATTCAGTGCAAGTGTCTTTTTTACGTACTGGGTTGTCTTTTTTCCACTCTGGGAAGATTTCCAAAGACGTTTTCAGGAAGAAGATAGACGTTTATGACGAAGAAGGACTTAGGAGACGCGCTGGAGACGCGACTGGATTGCCAGCCGGTGTTTTCTCAGTGTTTACGACACTGTCACGCGTCCGTCTCGCAGTCCCTCCGATAACTTTAAGCCTCGAGCCTCGAGGTTGCCTCAAGGTAGTACTTTATGCTTCTCATTCGTGGGAATCTCCCACCACGACTACATCTCATCACAAGCAACTATCCCAAATATGCCCCCTGTCTTTCATTCATTTCGCAACCCCACTTCCCGCCGTCAATTGTCCTGCATTATCAAGTGCCATAGTACTTGCCGGGAGCCCTTTTGTGTACTATCCCCTTTGGCGATGTCGGCGGTGAAGTACTGAAGTGTAGATACAGATTTTGTCTTTGCAGGCTGAAGAGAATAGCCAAAAGGTGGTTTTGAGGCCTTCCGAAAGCACGAAGAAGGATCTGACGAAAACAGGGATAACTGTGGGCGTGAATGGGGCCTCGCCGGGTAAGTCATTCTATTCGTCATGCATTCAAGCTCTGCAACTTGCCACAGACCCAAACGCAAGGCGCGAATCGAAATCTGAGTGAACAGGTCCGAAATTGGATTCGATAACTATCGTGAGGAGTCTTGACAAAAAGCGAGCACATCGGTCGCCCAAGTCGCCCCTGCGTAACTCCCCGCAGAGGTTGGAGAGCCGTCGGACGCGCCTCAAAGATCCTTCAAGAGCCAGACTCAGAGTATCTTCTGCCCCTCTAAACCCCTAACGTACCTTCTCACCAAGATAGCAATCCTACATTTGTTTCTAGCTGCAGGAAGCAACCCCAAAACCAGAAAAAAACCAGGTCTGTAACTGACCCTTCACAAGATAAGTGCTAATCGACGCTTGCCCATTGACAGGCCTGTCACACGTCTGCCCCAAGCCCTGATAAGAACTTCTACATACATCACTGTGGCATCTTTACGAGACGCTTGACGCTTAATTTCTTAATGTAGCTGGTTGACAGGACAGTACTCCGCGCTGCGAGTGGCCTGTCCATTTGGCGCCACCTGCGATTGCGAACGCCTTGCGTATCCCAACCACGGATGTCAGTCGGGACTTTCTTCACCCTTGTACTACGATCTTCGCCTCCCAACCAATTTCGCTGTTCCCAAACCCTGTTCCCAAACCCCGAAAGCACCACTAGCCAAGGCAGCTATTAATCTCCACGTAATATATTTCCTTGCGAGTAGAATGTTCTTCGCCGTCTTTTCGAGGTCAGCACCCCAGACTACCTCACGCACTAGGAGTCCGATATCCGACGAGGAAGGGGACATTTTCGTATAAAAGGAGGCCCAATTGAGCAGCTGGGTATCATCTCAACCTCTGGGTTTTTCTCTTTCTCATCGAAAACTTCTTCGAACTCACACAGACACAATGACTCTCGAAAGTGGCCACTACATCATCAACAACGCAGGATCGTCCATCGGTCGCTACATGGTCGAGGACCTCTCCCTCCGTCCCAAACGCATCGTTAGTCTCCCTCAAGGAGTGGTACCTTTCCATGTGAGTCCTCTCATCTTGACGGACCCCTCTCGTCGTCGCCCTCGTCAATACCGCTGACGCCTAAACTCGATCACAGTGGATCGTCGAAAAGACGAGTGAGGACAAATATATTCTCAAAGCTATCGGCTGTCCGACAGGCGAAATGGATGGCCACGTTTACGCGTTCTTGATCGACCAAGGCAAGTCTGAGCATTGGAAGCTCAATCCTGTCCCAGGCCCGCTCCCAAACTGCTTCACGTATGTTGATTCTCAAATTTCCCCTCTGAATTCTGGATCCTTATGTCACGTTTTGTCCCTAGCATTTGTACCCAAGACGGCAAGAAAGGGTGGGTCGCTGAAGAAGGATCCAACCACGGTGATATCAAAACGGTGAATCTCCACCATCCGAATTCGAGAGGCAATAATTGATGAATTTTGTTGGTTTCAAGGTCAAATGTGAGCCCTTGAAGGGTTCTGACGGCAACCACCCCCAAACGGAGATCTTCCAGTTCTTCCATACCGCCTACTAAAGAACTCGAAGTATCGCACGACGTGACGAACAGGAATTTTCTTCTCATTTTCTTTACTCCGCACGATAAACAAACGAAAAAAAAGACAGGCAATGTACTAAGTAGGAACAGAGGTAGCGGTTACGCGCAAAGTAGCACCAGATAGGGGAGCCCCATGTATGGAAAATCGCGGAATGTATGAATTTTGTTGGCGCAGTGAACGAAAGGTACTTTACGATAGTAAGGCAAGACAGTGGCAACATAAGGAGCTCGAACTGTGTACGCAACGGTTGGTGGCTGTCCCCCCCTTAATTTCCGAAACGGACACAATGTGGACTTCCTGTCGTCAAGGCAGGAATTGGTTCAAAGATCGCCTGTAAATGGTCTTTGCCCTTTCGAGATCGAACATCAGATAGCTATAGACTAGCAACGTTCTCAACTTCCTTTCTGGTGTGTCTGTGTGCCCTAGAGGTGGGGGCGTCGAGGAGATCATGCTACAGTCTCCGAGGCTTCATTTAGGTTTTGTCGAGACGCTCGTAGCTCGAAGGCACGACCTGCGGGGATAATAATCAGTAGAGGAACTGGTTCCCGTAAATACGAAGATACGGACCAACTGAGCAGCCTCCGGTTTGTCATTAGCCTGCTTCTGAGCTTCAAGTTATACGGTATGTCGCATGAAGATGGACAGACTTGGAAGACGTGGGATATCCAAGAGAATTCGAAACGACATTTTGCACACGCGACGTCGATACTTTGTTACTATATTTGTCGAGTTCCTGTTGAACCAAGACCTTGGAAACAATCTGAGCGCTGACCTGAGTGCGCACGAGGTCACTAGCACTGGTTACCTGCAAGAGCTGGGTACCGTTTGATTCTCAGCCTCAGACCTCACTACTATGAGTTTGATCAATTATGGCGTCGATGTAACTCCACGTATCTCCGTGTTCCCGGGGGTGAGGCATTTTGACAGATTGTTACACTTTGGTTGAGTTTATCGCCACTTGGTCGAGGCAAGCTAAAACGCACCAACTACATCGACTAGTTTCGGTCGCCCTTCCAGGCTGTTGCTACAAGCATATTTTAGGAGGCATGAAGTAGGTAGGTACGGCGAAGGCGAGCATATAGTCTTCGGAACTTGACTCGTGTGAATGAGAGAAGGACTCCGCGTCTGGTTGCAACTCCGAAATTCTATGTATCGGTGATTGCCGAAGCCAAGTTCTTTTGATCTGACGCCCTCTGAGGAATCCGTAAGCCTTTGTTTTCTACAGGTGTTGGATGGGTGAGTTGTACTTGAGCAGGAATGGGGACCCACACAAAAGGGTGCCCGGTCCCGGGTTCAAACGCCGAACTCTTCGGAATCAGCGATTTATGCCCCGCGCCGCCACGACGGAGAGATGTCGAAGAGCTATTTCTGATGTATACAAGTCCCGATATTCAAAATTCGTGGTCTGCTCCACTCGAGGTAAGACTGAGAGCCCAAGAGATCGGAGGCGTGAGATTTGTAGTTTCCACCCCTTTAATTACTAGGCGCGCGTAGAAGATATGATGCATAGTCATATGCAAGTGAAAACGATAAGGTTATATAGAGCTGCATATTGCATATCAATAGAGAAGCGCTAGAATGTTGTCCGGTGGTCTGGATTTGAATAAAGAATCTATGTATGGAAGTTCAAGAAGTCCGAGTCGTGGAATTGCCTCGGTCCGAACGATTGAAACCCCACCAACACACTGACCCCTACCAGCTTTCCGAACGCCAATCAACGGATTCACAATCCGCATCAACAGCCAAAATAGAAACCCAATGATTCCCAAAACACCACAACAAAACTAGCCGAATCGAACGCGCCTCCATGTTCTCCACTTTCCACCTCGGGTCTATCAAGTGGGCCTGTGACTGGGCGTTGTTGTGAAGACCCGCTATCGTACTAGCAATCGTCATCGAAATCCTGTCAGCTGAATTTCTAAGCTAGGCATCGTGGAGTAATCGGTTTTCGTCTTCCAGCGTCGGTGGAGTCGGTGCTGAAACGGTAGCGCTCTCGGAGGAGGAACCAAGTACAGCATGATATGGAAATTTGCGTTAGTACAACTTGGCCATAGAACGAGAAGAAACTCACAGCACGTACATCGAAATCAACCTTAGCGTTATCTGAAGCGGAGATATGGCACAATTATGGGGGAAAATTATCAGTAAGATTTCAGGTGTGTGAGATTCAACTCAACCGACGTATAAGATTCCTTTCTCAACGGACTTTCCTTGAGTGAGTTTTGCCTCCGAAACTGAAACTCGATCGAAATTCGAACCACAATCCCTAGACTTCCAAAATGAGGCATCTCAATTTGAATGAAATACCGCAAGGTCGGACGAGGTTCGAGTACAACTCAGCTTCCATGTCAGTGGCGGTTCGTTCCTCACCGGCGGTGGCTATGTGTGAACTTCAGCCGCTGGATAATTTTCGGACAAAAACGGCATTGCCCGGCGACGCTCACATCACTGCGAACCGGAATTCGACCACAGGTTTAGGTCGCCAGTTTTGGAGAATGAAAAGCTGCACCGATCAATCACCGTCAGGGACAGTATCCCTCAGAGGCAGGGGCGATGAAGCTCGAAGCTTCAAACGCTTGGAGCGTGAATTTGAGATGAAACAACTTGGACACACTCAGTTCCTGTCAGGGCACACTGCCAGGAAGGAAATTCTTCCCGCCGGATGAAGTTCAATATGTCTCAAACACGAGTTGCCTTGGAGAACTTCGGAAGTGGCGATCGCGAGTTGGTGAACTTCCGGGAACGTGGCACCCATGCGTATGTATGTCAGGGATCGGCAAGCCCACGGAATTCTGCGGTTCAGAACTTGAATATGTTATATGTTGAAACATCGGGTCGGAGCCCTCTTGGCACTGGTGGCCTGAATATTTGAATAGCATGTAAGTAAATTGAAAGTAAGTACAAAGTACCAGTCCGTTCATCCACGGCGTCCGGGCCAAAAAGTCAGTTGTGCTTCGCATCAGTAAGTAGGACGTGTGAAAATGCTCTGCGTATTGACGAATCGGTTGATGTCATGAATAAAGATTGACATTAACTAGTGATACACAATATCGGGGAAAATCCAGCTATCATTCTTAAGCTCCTTGTCCCAAGCCAATAGTGGCACTCGACATCCAAAGATTCCTCGTCCGTATGGTCCGCTTAATTTCACCAGTCCGGTCCCTGTCACAAGGAAGAACACATAAGTCAGGTTCAACGAGGCGGGAATACGTAGGAGGCGAGGCATGATGTTCGTCGTTTGAGGGGAGAGGATACTCACACATGGGGGCGGACAGTCAGGATGTGTATGAGGCTATCATCATCTTCGTCAATACATCAAACAGTCAAAAGAAGAGAAGCCTGACATACCTTGTCGTGATGGGGATCCGGAGCTGCGAGTGGAGAGGCCGACACGGTTGTGGCTATCAGGCCCGCGACGACGACGATGTATGTGAGCAGTTTGGACTGCATGATGCTCTAGTCTTCCTTGTGGAAAGCGATGGTGTGGAGGGGTGTGGGGTGGAGGGTCGGGTGAGATGATATTTAAAGGCCCCATGGACCTTATTGCATATAAGTCCCACGCGGAACGTTCTGTTTTTGTTCTGGATCATAGGCACTTGCAAGGAACGCACGCCCTGGAACCAGGTGGTGGTCCTATGATTGAATTGTTTTCCCCTTCGAGATTTACGGTCACTGGGATCGGCAAGTTCCGAGTTCTTCTGTGGCAACGGTCTCCACTTCTCAAATTCTCGTGTCTTGGAGGGTCGACGAGATTCTGTAATCTTCCCCCACTGTATCTACTCGACGCTCGAGCTTGGCAAGATACTGCAGCAGTAGATGCGGAGATACGGACCAACCGGGTATCCTTCGGGCCTGCTACTACTTCAACCTGGCCGCACCTGGGTTTGAATTGAATGTATGAAGATGGACAAACTTGGTAGGTGTGGGATTATATTCACAAGTTCAAAAGACACTTCGCATGCGGCGTCGATACTAAATTTCTATATCTGTCGAATTTTTTGTTGAACCAAGACTTTGGAAACAGCCTCAACGTTAAGCGTTTGACTTGGGTGTGCACGAGGTCAACCGGTCACTGGGTACCGTATGTAGTGAATCCTCGGCCTCAGCCTTTAGGCCCTTATTATCAGTTGTGGGTGTTGATGTAACTCCGCGTATCTCCGTGCTCATGGTGAGATATTTTGAATGGCTCTTGACTCTGCATAGATTGCTTTAGTTGAGTTCATCGTCACTTGGGAGTCGAGATGAAGCTAACGCGCCCACACTCTATGTGAATCTTCCGATTAGGGTTCCCCACCCTTATGCTTCTCCCCTTAGTATGGTTCAGCGTAGATTGACAATCATCCAGCACCGTCTACTTTCGGGAGACTAGGACGAGTGTCGAGGCGTGTGAGTGAGAATAAGGACGCGTCCGTCTCCGCTATTCATTGCATCGGTAATTGCCAAAGCTACATTCCTATTGTATCTGGCGCCCACTGGACCCGAGCATAAGATGGCAATTACTTTGTTATTTTTCGAGCAGGAATGAACAACTCCATGCTTAGGTAGGAGTAACTTCAAGGATGGACACAACAAGGGGACTCCGGGCCAGGACCCAGGCCTCTTGAAACGTTGGAATCTTCGGAAGTAGACATTTACTGTATGTGGCCCCCCACGACGGGCGACGGGGGGTTATCGGAGACTTATTTAATCCGTGGTTCTGCCTGACTTGAGGTAAGAAACCAAAGCCCGAGGGCCGAGAGATCGGGGGCGTGAGATATGTAGTTTCCACGCCCTCAAGAAGTGCATAGTAGATCGGATGTGCATACGAAACATGGACACAAGTAGATGATAAAGCTGCATACTACATACTGCATGCTGCATATCAAATGATCAAGTTGTGGTAAGCAATGAATGTTTGTCGACAGCGAATTTAAGTCCAAGTCTAGGTCATCCCTCCTACTTACAAACCCTCTACTCACGCACTAACAGCCAGAATAGGAACCCAATAGACCCCAAAATGCCATAACAAAACCAGCCGAATCGAACGCATCTACACGTTCTCCACTCTCCACCTCGGGTCTTTCAAGTGGGAGTGGGTCTGGGGCTGGTTCCGGCTGCGCGTTTTTGCAAAGGTCCGCTCTCGCACCAGCAATGATCATCAAAATCCGTTCAGCGAGTCTTTGGGCTAAACACTGTCGAGTTATCGGTTTTCGTTTTCCTGCGTTGGTAACGTGTGTGTTGAAACGATAACGCTCTCGGAGGGGGGTTTCAAAGCCGGGGAACTATGTTCGCGTTAATACTACAGGTTGAGCTTATTCACGGCACTACGTCGAAATAGACCTTTACAGGCGCTGAACACGACTTGCCTAATAGATAGGGGATGGTGTCATTCGGTTTATCGACTATGACTGGGGAGCATGACTGGGGTTCACGCTGGTAGAGGTAAGGACCCAGTAGGATACCGTTGACTGTGAAGTTGATTGGAGGTGGGAGGGTATCAGGAGATCCGTGGTGTTCGATGCGGCGGGGGATATACTCGAGGAGGTTCCGACAGACTGGGTTGGTGCCGGTGGGGGCCGGAGAGGGGGGAGGTGAGATGAAGGCGTGAAAAGAAAGATTTGACAAGGAGGATGGGGAACGTACGGAGAAGCGTTGGGACTACGGTTGACATTGGTAGCCCTCGTTACCATTGCCGCCATTGCCATTGGTGTAGTTGTAGTCGTTGTTATTGCAACAGTACAGACCATCGTGACTCGACGAGTCGAAATCAACATTTTCGTGGATATTTTGTGAGAGCTAGAACTGATCGGTGTATGCCGCGTGCGGGTTTGAGTCCATGATGAAAGCTGGTGAAGAAAGTGATAATGGCGATGAGTTGAAGTGAGCTTCGAGATGCAGAAAAACCTCTAAATCGCGAGGTCTTCTATACATGCACCACCTCAGCGTCGTCTACGACGACGCTCTTGAATCCTCCCATAACCAAGCCTCTGCCATGGACGATAGCTCCCGAGCCTCTTTGAATAAAGAGGGGACGCGGGACACCACCAGCTCGTCTAAGAACAAGGGAAGACCAGAGTCATCATCCGACTTGCATGTGATAGCACTTCAGGAGTATTATTACCGTGCAAGTTGCGCCACACAAGGTCGGAATTTGCCGTGGCCCGTGGGTTAAAGTTTTGGGGATCTCTGTCGATGTGAATGTAATCGACAAAATTTGGTTTAGTCCTTCGTATCCACAACACCCCCCCCCCCCCCGAAAGCCCGAGCGGCAAGTTGGATTGGCTCAAGCTTTGACTGGACTCGAGTCTGAACGAAGTAGGACTACAAGTACAAGTTTCATGTTGTGGAGCTTGGGTCTCCAATGACATAGAAATGGATCAGATATTCAAGAGTGCAACGGTGCCAATGTCGCAACCTCTTCACTTGCTTGAGCACCACCCATTGTCAAGGTGTAAATTACACCGGTATGTGCGGTGCCCAGGTTGTTGGCAGCGTATTGAAGATTAATGTTGGGTCGTCCGGTTGGCTCTAGTTCGAGTTGAAGATCCAACTTCTCAGGCATGAGTCCCAGTCAGCTCCCTCGTTCTGGAGCGGTAACCTGAACAGCTAGTCCGTAGCATCATGGTGATATCGATGAATATTAGTAACGATCGATAGACATATTGTTCCCACAGGTTCCCACCCGCGTTAAGTGCTTCTGAGTGCTCGCGAGACTCCAAGAGAAGTTGCCCCAAGAGAGAAAGAAAGAAGTGGATGGTGGCGGAAGTCGTGAGTGAATTCCAAGCGAATTCGAACCACTGGATGGTGACCGGTGATCTGTTGGCGGCCCGGCGGGTCCAGTGTCCCGATGCCTAACTTGCGACGTGATTCTAATTTCTGTCCCTCACTTCCCGCCGTCAATCCTGCATCATCAAGTGCTATAGTACTCGCCCTTCTGACTACTATTATCTTCTTTGGCGATGTCGGCGGTAATGTCTGGGTATCGATTTTGTCACTGCAGGTTGAAGAGAGCAACCAAAAGGTGGTTTTGAGGCCTACCGAACGCATGAAGAAGAAGGATCCGATGGAAAAAGGGATAAGAATGGGGCCTGGCAGGGTAAGTCATCCTATTAGTCGTGCATTCCAGTTCTGCAACTTCATACAGACTCGAAACGCAAGGCGCCACTAATCGCAATCTGAGCGAACAGGTCCGAACAAGGAAGAGCTCACCCAAGCCCAAATTTTCACCGGGTCACACTAACGGGTATTTGGGTTGAATCAGGTCGATGTACGTTTGTACGACTATGGGATAGAGAGCTTGAATTAGACTCGGATTCGACAGCTATCATGAGGAATCTCGACAGGAAGCGAACACATCGGACGTGCCCCACGGAGAGATGTGACCTTTGGAATGGTGCTCGACCAACCCGTTTTACCCATCCTCACTATTCCACGTCCCCACCGCGCCCTCTACATCTCTTGACTATCTGGGTACACAGATAATGCTGTAAGTGCTATACTACCCATATCTAGTATGTTTTGGACCGCACAGTCCGCTATGATCGTGTCTCAAAAATTCAATACTTATTAGACCAAACTGGCTGTATTACCCATTTCTCTTCTCCGGGACTTCACCTGTCCGACCAAAGTGTTAACAGCATGCATATATATAGATCATAAAAATAGGAAAACCACAAGTCCAAGAGGGAACAGTGCCGGGAAAAGCCGACATCCCAAATGGCGAAGCATCCAAAATGGTAGGGGATGACTGTAATATCTTTAGCTGGTTGGCAGGACAGTACTCCACACTGCAAGCAGTCTGTCAGTTTGACGCCACCACATACTACACTTCCTTGCGAAGAGAGTTTTCTTCGCCGTCTTCTTGGAGGACAGCACGCCAGAGTACCTCATGCACCAGGGGGTCCAATATCCAACAAGGAAGGGGACATTTTCGTTTAAAAAGAGGTCCAATTGAGCAGCTAGGTATCATCGAAAACTTCCAGCTCCTTGAACTTGAACACACAGACACCATGTCTCTCGAAAGTGGCCACTACATCATCAACAATGCAGGATCGTCCATCGGTCGCTACATGATCGAGGACCTCTCCCTCCGTCCCAAACGCGTCGTCAGTCTCCCTCAAGGAGTGGTACCTTTCCATGTAAGTCCTTTCATCTTGACGCACCCCTCTCGTCGTCCTCGTCCTCGTCAATACCGCTGACGCCTGATCATCCCATTGACAGTGGATCATCGAAAAGGTGAATGACGACAAATACCTTCTCAAAGCCATCGGCTGTGCGACAGGCGAGCTTGATGGCCACGTTTACGCGTTCTTGATCGACCAAGGCAAGGCTGAGCATTGGAAGCTCGAGCCTGTCCAAGGCTCGCTCCCAAACTGCTTCACGTATGTCACTTCTCAAGGTCCCCCTCTGAATTCTCAATCCTAATGTCACTTTTTGTCCCCAGCATTCGTACCCAAAACGGCAGTAAAGGGTGGGTCGCTGAAGAGGGATCCAACCACGGTGATATCAAGACGGTAAATATGCATCGTCCGAGTGGGAGAGGCAATAATTGACGGATTTTGTTGGTTTCAAGATCAAATGTGAGCCCTTGAAGGGTTCCGATGGCAACTACCCCCAAACGGAGATCTTCCAGTTCTTCCATACCGCCTTTTGAAAAACTCGAAGTATCGCACAGTCCGTCCCTTGACGTGACGAACAGGAATTTTCTTCTCATTTTCTTTACTCCGCATAATGAACAAACGAAAAAAAAGACAGGCAGTGTACTAAGTAGGAACAGAGGTAGCGGTTACAAAGGGGAGTCTCATGTATGTATATGGAGGATCGTCGAATGTATGAATCTTGTTGGCACAGTAAGCACAAGAACACCTTACGATAGTGTGGCGAAACAGTGGCAACATCAGGAACTCGAACCACCGTGTACCCAAGCATGTGTGGTCATCCTCCCTCATATCCCGAATGTGACACAATGCGGGGTTTCCGTCGTCAAGGCAGGAAGTAAGGAGGAATTACTCTAAAGATCGCTGTACAATCCTTAGTGCAACATATTTTGTGCCACCAGGTGATAAGCGCTGGCGAGATCCCGCGAACCTTCTTCCATTGGGCGTTCCGATTCCTAGCGCCGTCCATGATGATATGACTGTAGACGCACTGCACCAGGGGATTGATGCCTATGATTGGTGCTCTCCATGGTGAGCTGGTACTTGAGTACTCACTACTTATCAATCATTTCTAGTGCGCTGCAGTATGGGTTATGAATCGAGGAGATACATTCCGAATGGACTTCCTCCGAGTTGAAGGGCTGCTCATGCGGTATGACTGCATTTTTGGCGGTGAGCCATTTATGGATATTCTAGAGATGAACGTAAGTAGGGAACATCTCGTCCACGGTGAAGGTGTAATACATACTTGAACATATGAAGCGTTCCTGTTGCAGCTATCAGGCCTCATTTGTTCATCGAGGTTGCGGGGTCATCTAGCGATGGAATCTACCTTTTTTTGTGGAAACTGTTGAACGTGGGTTATTCGTGTCATTGCAAAGATAGGCTCGATAGAGATGAGGCGAAACAAGTGCTGAGGAGGAGAGGCCAATTGGTGAAAGTTGGGATTCTGCTGGTCATAAGAGAAGCGATCGTGAAAGTGGTGGTTCAGTTCCAAGTTGGAAACGCGTGGATTGTGCCTGCCGCGAATAGACTACCAGCGCCTATCTCACTCGGGACCGGGGATTGACACCGATAGTCCCCCGAGAAGTACTGATGCCTGCTCCCTAATACCCTCGCCATCCAGGCATATTCAAAACTCTTGCGCCATCAACACCATTGTCGCCGTCGCCTGAAGCGTCGAGCTTAAGCTTAGGGTCTCGCTTCCAAAGCCACTCTCTGATTCAACTGCTGGTGAGATATGTAGTTCCCACGCCTTTAGAGGTGCATAGAAAATACGATGCATAGGCATATGTAAGTAAAACGAATGACAAGGTTGTGTAGGGCTTCATACTGTATACTTGTGAAGCATCAGAATTAGTTGTGATAAGTATGTTGTCCGGTGGTCTAAGTTCTAACTATTAATAAAGAATGTATGTATGGAAGTCTAAGAAGTCTAAGTCGTGGAAATTGCCTCCGAGGGTCCCAACGAAACCCCATCAACACATTGTCCCGTTTCCAGCCAATCCAAGTCAAAGTTAACAAGCCGCATCAACAGCCAAAACAGGAACCCAATAATCCCCAAAACACCACAACGAAACCAACCGAATCGAACGCGTCTTCACGTTCTCCACTCTCCACCTCGGGTCTATCAAGTGGGACTGCGTGCTGTTGTTGTTTCCGTGGCGAAGATCGGCTCTCGCACCAGCAACGGTCATCAAAATCCGTTCAGCGATTTTTTGGGCTAAACACTGTCGACTTATCGGTTTTCGTTTTCCTGCGTAGGTGACGTGCGTGTTGAAACGGTAACGTTCTCGGAGGGGGATGTCGAAGCCAGGGAACTGTACGCGTTATTAGCGAGCGAAAAAATACAACGGCAATGAAACGTACGTCGAAATCGACCTTCACACACGCCGGACACGACTTTCCCAACAAATAGGGGACGGCGTCGTTTGGTTTATCGACTATGACGGGGTAACGCGATTCGGGGGCGAGTTGGTAGAGGTAGGGACCTGGGATACCGTTGACGGTGAAGTTGATGGGAGGGGGGAGGGTGTAGGGAGGTCCGTGGTGTTCGAGGCGACGGGGGATGTATTCGAGGAGGGGTCGGTGGGGTGGGGTTGGTGCTGGTGGTGGCTGAAGATGGGGAAAGGGCAAAAGTGAGATGAGGAAGGTGTGAGGAGAGAAATTGGACGAGGAACGTACGGAGAAGGAGTGGGATTGGGACTGGGGGTGATGCTGGTGGCCCTTGTTGCCACTGCCGTTGCCATTGCCATTGGTGTGGTTGTAGTCGTTGTCGTTGTTGGTAAAACAGTACAAACCACTCGACGAGTCGAAATCGACGCTCTCGTGGATGTTTGGTGAGAGGTAGAATTGATCGGTGTACGCCATGATAGGTAACAGCTGGTGAGAAAGCAGTGGGACTTTGAGATGCAGAAAACCTTTCCCAAATTGCAAGGTCTTTTTATACACGAAACCACCTCAGCGCCGACGCGGGCTCTTGAATCCTCCCGTAACCAAGCCTCTGCCATAGATGATAGACGATAGCTGCCGAATTGGAGGGAGACGCGGGACGCCACCTAGTAGCTCGTCAAAGAACAAAGGAAGGGACGAGCCGCGAGCGTCATCGTCTAGCTTGCATGCAAAAGAACGAGGAGGGCGTTATTACCGTGCTAGTAAGACCGGAAGCTGCCGTAGCTCGTGGAATTGATTGTTTCTTAGGCGCAAGACAGATGTTGAGTTGGTTGTCGAGTCATGCCCACATCCACGTCCACGCCCTGATCAGTTCTTGTCATTGGAGTGTGAACATAAATATTGATCTTGATTAGTACCACCACCTGATTGACGGCCTGATTCGTGTCAGGCCCTGGCTGTGAGTATTCGAAGCTTTGCCCGAGCAACCGAGTCATCAATGGCGCCTTGTCGGATGTAAGTTCGAGGTGAATATCTGGACTTGAATGTTGAAGAGTTCTGTGTCGCGACTCGCGACACTGGCAATTACGCCACCCGTTGAAGGTGCAAGGAATAAGTTCGCCGAGTGGGTTGAAATGTTGAGGTCTTGATCGATTTTTGAACCCTCTCTCTCTGAAGCGGTCGGAGAGGCTACATAATCCTTTTGACAAGAAACAATCGGCCAGCCACCACTCGCCCCAACAAGACAAAAGTCCGTGAATTTTTGAGAGCGAAAGCTTTGACCGAGTATACACCATGATGTACCCAACGACTCTTGAATTCCTTCCCGCGTAACCAGTAACCAAATCTATTACTCCCGACTTCCGACTCCCGTTCAAGAACAAGGAAGGCCAGCCCAAACATGAATGTAGAATGTAAGAAGGAACTGTGATTGATATTGGTTACCGTGTTAGTTGCGCCACCGGGATTTGCCGTGCTGTTTTTTTTTGGACGTTGGGGGTTATATTTAAAGGCTGAACCAGCTTCTCGTTCGGAAAGCTGAGTACTGAGTATGGGTGGTCCGACGCAGATGAATATTAATCGTGATTACCAGCATGCTTAGCGCTAGCGTCGGTGCTTTGTATCAAACGGTGACGCCAAAGTTGGAGTCTGTATCTGAAGCTTTGACCCAGGCGACCGAGATGAATGAAGCGTCCGACATTGACTGTCGACATCCAGAGATCTGGCCCGGGAGAGGGTCTAGTATCCAGGACTTGCGATCACGCCTCACCCGAAAAAAGGTGCGCTACGTTACGGTGCGGCATCGATAACGATTGTATATATTTCTCAGTATGAAGGGGGAACAAAGACCAGCGTCGAGTACTAAGTCTGTTAAGACTTGGAAACAATTTTTCGGCGGACTTTGGACTCACCAAATATCCACGAGTATTTGGTAGTCAGAAGGATTGACCAGAGATGTCGATGGACGCCCATTGAAGATCGCGCACACAAAAGTCTAAAGTCGCAGTCTGGATTGCAGGAGAAATATCCCACTTGGCTGGATGTTGCCCGTTGCCCACTGCCCGACCCAGTCTGAGTTGAACGACGCCAAGTGCGTCGTGTGATTTCTTAGATCTTAGGTCCTTTCGAAATTCGTGCCTTGGTCCTTGGTCCTTGGAGCCCGGCCCCGGGGACACTTTCAACTCGTCGATGGGAGGCACTTGAGGAACGGCTCGAGGGACCGAATCGGGGCCGACTTTCGTTTTCTTTCGTTTTCGTTTCTTTGGGGCGGAGTCCGAGCGATGAACCCAAACGAATTCCGGATGGAGATGATTGGTATTTTTGACTCCGGTGGAGTATCGTCGGAGATCGGAGGATTTTAAGTTTTGGTCCTTGGGTTTACATACATACGCACATACATACATAGTTGGAAATCGATTTGCTGTTATTGGTCCTGACTCAAGCACCGAAGCACCGACGAATACGAATACGAATTGGCACACGCGAAACCGAGTTTGGCTCGCGAGTCGCGTTGGAATGGAAGCTCGAGGTCATACATAGGGGTCTACGGAAACGCGAGTCTCGCGATCGACAAATGTGGTACCATGGAACTGAACTGAGACAACGACGCGATCGTTGATACTAGTTTGAGATCTTGGAGATTTCGAGGGGTTGTCGTGGCGGAGGTTTCGCGGAGGCGGATGGAGTAGGAGAGAAGGGAGAGGAGAAGGGAGGAAAGGGGAATGGGGGGATGGGGGGATGTCTAGGAACGGATGGAGGAAGGAAGGAAAGGAAGGAAGAGAAAGACCGATCGACGTGGTGATACTTCGGGAGAGCTCAACATGGAGGAGCTAGAAGCTTCAAGTCGATGTTGGACAAGTTTAATTGTCGCTTCCTTCCTTCCTTCCTCGCAGACAGACGCGGTGACAACTTCAGGCCCGAGGCAGGCTGTCGTTCAAAGAGGATGATGCAGCGGAATGTAAACGATGATAGTCCTCTACGATAGACGGTAGACGGTAGACGGGGAGGTAAGTAAAAAGGTATGTAAAAGATACACAGTGGTCAGTGGAGGGGGCTATATCGACAGATGTATGTATATGTGTGATGTGATGACAAGAAAATGAGAGTCCAAGGGCTTGTGAGAGGCTATGAAAACAGCTTCGGTGGTGATACTTATACGACATGAGAGATTAGTGGGGGGGTAAGGGTAAGGGTAAAGGTGAAGAAGAATACGAATAAGAGGAAGGGAATAAGGTAAGATAGATAAAGATATTCCGGGGGTGTTCCGAAGGGTTGTTGTTCCAAGAAATGAAGATGGTTGGGGGGTAAGTAAGTAAATGAGCAATGAAGAAATCTTCCGACCATCCGAAGGTGAAGGTATTAGTTTGACAAGAAATGTAAGACGAAGAAACGAGATGATGATGGATGATGATGATACGGTTCAGATGAGATGAGACAAGAGAGGATACAGACAGGCAGACAGATGAGTACTTTTGAGGGGGTCCCGTGTGGGCTATAAGAAACAGGAATATCAGCACCAGTACAACCCAAAACGAAAGACGAAAGAACTCACGGTGACGGTTATAGATACATTAAAAAAACGAACGAAAAAAAAAACTCCATCCTTCCTTCCATCCATCCACGACACCAACTACTCAACTACACCAACTACCGCCCATCCTGACTACTATCCCTACTCGACCTACTCCTCTTCTCCAACAACTCTTGATGATCCATCTGCCAGATAGACTTGAGATCGACAGGCCCAGGACCGCTACCGCGGTTTCGGGTGTGTTGAGGTGATTCGGAACCGGAACCTGTGGATGAGGTTGGGGAGGATGTGATGTCGTGTCCGTGTCCCTGTGCGAGAGAGGGAGGTAAATCGAGTTCGAAGGAAGGACGAGCGAGGTGGTGTGTTGGGGGGGAAGGCATGAGGAGGAAGGAAGGGAGGAGAGGTTCTTGGAGTGGTTGAGGGCCTGGACGGTTGTTGCCGGCGCCGGGGATTTGCTGCGGTTGGGAAGGACCCGTGTTGGTGTTGCTGGTTTGGTAGAGGACTGCGGGGGAAGAGTTGGATGTGGGACCGACACGGTGGGGGTGTGCGTGCGCGTGACCGCCGAGTTCAAAGTGAGAACGGGAGCGGTAGGGTTGGCGGATGTTGGAAATGGAAAGGTCGATGTCGGTGGGGTCGGTGATACCTAGGTTGGCTAGGCTGCGGCTGAGATCGAGGGGGTCTTGGGGGGGAGGAAGTCGGTGGTGTTGGTGTTGGTGGCGGCGGGGAGGAGTGACGGAGAGGCTGCGTTGGAGGGGACGGAGGGGGGATTGGGGTGGATTGGTGAGTGTTGCTGCGGTTACGGCTGGGGAGATTTGCTGCGTCTGGGTCTGGGTGTGAGCGAGGACGGAGGTGAGGAGGGCGATGCGCTCTGCTTGGACTGCGGCTGAGATGGAGTCTCCGTTTCCTTCGGCGTCTGGAAGGATGTGTTGGTATTGAAAACAAAAATCGTGAAGAGAAACTCACAAGGCAAGCACGTTTGGCAGACTTTTCTCCTCCTCCAATTCAGATAATTGCACTTTCTGCAGATCCAATCACCCGGTTGGTGAGAGATGGGACCTCTGTTCCCAGTGTTGAGGATGGGCGGGTGATTGACACCAGCGAGGTTGCCAGGACGCAGCTGACCTGGATCGGGAAAGGGCTCGTTGTCGGGCCAATACATGATGCACGGGTTGAGTGGATCTGACGAGACATTTTGGACACGACCGCCGATGGCGAAAGCACGACCAGACGGAGTGAGAAGCGGGTGGGCAGACTTGTTGGTGGTGGAGAGACCTGAGAGAGGGGCAGAGACGGAGTTTACGGCCGCCTGTTGGTGGTGGTGGGTTGGACGGAGAGGAGAGACAGGGGGTGATGCCGACGCGTAGTTGTGATTGTTCTGGAATCTGGGAGAGAGCGGGGACGTCGGCTGGGAGATGGTCCTGGGAGTGTTGCACCCGATACACGCTTGGTTACGTCCGAAATTGTGTACGCCGCAGCGACAGATCCAGTCACCGACGCGGAACTGGGAACGTACAGAGGGAGGCGGGGGTGGGTTTGTAGAGAGGTGGTGGATGTTCATGGCGGCGGTGGCGGTGGTGTCCTTGAATACGACTCGTTGCAGCTTTTCAAAGGGCTCGAGGTCCCTCGCTTGTGCAGGACGAACGGTGATGGGAATGGGCGGAGAGACGGAGAGAACGGTCAATGCAGCCCAGGCCTAGTTATAAAAAACAGTTCGTCATCGTCAGTTATAAAATTCAAATAACCAAAACAATTTCCATCGATAGGGCGGCTCAAGGAAAAACGAGTCGCCGCGCAACGCGTGCGATCGACACGTGCAACATCGATCAAAAAACTAAAACACGACTCACCTCTTGGTGGCTTGGAAACACTGCCCACACTTTTGAAACACGTCCTCCTCCTCCGCGCAGCGACCACAGCGTCGCAGGTCCGACACGACACATCACCACAGAGAAGAATTCGTCACGAAACGTCTCTGGCGGCAACTCTACAATCTCCAACACTCGAGACTCCCGAAACAGAAACATCTCCAGCGACTCGTTTTCCAACGACTCCAAGCTTGAACTCGAACACGTCGATGAAACCGGGGAGGACATTGGATGGTGGGTGGGTGAGAAATTACCATACACCTTCGACCAACTCACTCTATAAATCAATCTCTTCTTCTTTTACGAGATTTTGGCACCTGCCATTCCATAAACGAAGCGCGCTTCTTCTTGTAACCATGGCGGATCCAAGTTCGAGTCAGTCAGATCTCAGGGCCAAATCTAAACGCTAACGCTAACATGCGCTTGCTCCATTCGTCCAATCACTTCCGAGGTACCGAGCCGCACCATATGCCCGTCTATGAGATCATCCTTTGTCCATGTGTTTCCATTCTATCCTTTTGCCAGTGCGAGAAACAGAGTTCAGAGTTCGGTGTAGACGAAGGAGGCACTCGCACAAGTTAAACCCTGTTAAGGATATGACGTAAACCCTCCCGACGTCCTCCGAATGACCCAAGGCGGCCTCTCACAAGTAATTCAGTCCATGTATGCTCGTCGTTCCATCCTTGAGTGAGTGTCATGGAGATGACAGAATCAACACCTCTCAACCTCCGACGTTTGCGTATTCCGGTTTCCCGACTACCCAATCTCTTCCGTGTTTTCCTCCATTTGTGGTGTATCATATTTCCGATGTTTTCAAGGCCGGGATGACAAGACAATAGACAATCTTAGTTATGACATAGACATGCTATGACGGGGACGTTTGGGCCGTATGTACTTTATCAAAGCGGAGGGTCGGAAAGTCGGAGGAGGAGGGGATCGTTGGGAGGGCCTCTCATGGCCGCGCTTATGCAATGCATCATACCATTTTTAGTTTGATGGGATTGACGTTGTGGGTGTTGTGGGCGCACGATAGCGATTCGGCACATGAGGCCTGGAGTCTAGAGTCCAGGCTCTAGACCCTATGGCCACGGATGGAGGCTGTACTATAATTTGTCGCTGTCGGCTTGAAGGCTCAACATGGCTGTAAGGGAGCGTTACTTGAAACTCGATGTTAATGGCCCCCGAGGGTACGTACCGTGCTATCCATCCAGAAAAAAAGTATGTATTCAAGGCCAAGAAAGAAAAACGGTCAAAGCGGGGAGTCGTAATTTGAACGAGCGGTGAGTCCGGTAGTAAGTCATATCCATCGAGGTTCAGGGCTCAGGGGAGTGCATTTTGAATACTTCTCACTGCTCAGCCTGAGAAAATGAGAGAAACATGAGGCTTGAGGTCAGGGCCGGTGGTTGGTTCTTGAAGTTTGACTGTTTGACTGTTGGCTGTTGAAGGGAGGAATTGACTCGCAATTTATCGGGACTTTTTTTTTACAGGGAGACTTGCAGACGTAAGTAAGTAGAGAGGTACCTCAATGCTACACTGACTCAGCTCAGAAAGACTAGTTCTAGGGACGTAAGGCTATTCCGAACCCTTTCCTCCGAGTCAGCGTTCCGAAGCCTCTCTGAGCCCGTGAAACCCGAACGGCGTCGTGAGTCGTGACCCTCCCCGAACTGAAACTTTACCTCCAATCCGTCCTTCCTTCCGTCAATCAATGGTAAAGTCGTAAAGTCAAGACCGACCTAATCTCGTCCCGTTCAACGTTATGGTATGAATTACATTCGGTTTTAGATTTTTTGTGGGTACGTACTACGTACGACGGACATTGGGGTGTTCCGACGCCGTCGACCCTTGAAAATGAAAGAACTGGATTTAAGAGAGAGAAAGAGAGAAAGAGGAGATGTTATCAGTCTGAGGGATCTCGGCAAGACTCGTAGAGAGCTGGCTGCTGGATCTCGAGGGATCTGAGGGTCCTGACGAACGTGTAAGCTGCTTACTGCAAGAGTTTTTTATATGACTGGGCGAAAACGGCGACTCGGGAGGGAGGAGAGGGAAGGTCTAGGAGAGAAAAGGGATCGTGAGAATTGGTGAGACTCGGATTGTTGTGGTTTGTGGGCGCACGATATTGAATTTGAGTTTGAAGAGCGGTAGTCTTCTGGAAACATCTTGTTACTACAATGGGAGTGATGAGTGTTATAGCAGGGTTGATTCTTTGAGTAGTATGAAGTATGAAGGTCTCGTGGGTTTGGAACTTAAGGAACCTCTCGCTCTCGGCGTTCAAGTTCATCGCCAAGGCCCAAGGGATATCAGGCTCTCTACGTGGACGTGGTACGGTCAAAACGGGAGGGGATCTCCGCGTTTGGCGTCGCGTGGAATCGTGTATAGTACGAGCGCCGAGCGATCGTGATTCCCCTGGACTTCCTCGGAACATGAGGCTCGCTAAGGATGTGAGAAGCGTGAAGAGGGAGGAAATGACTCGCGAGCAGTTTATTGGTATCGGACGTAAAGAGGTACCCAGTCATATCTGTACACACCCCTCATTGGGAGTGAGATGCTAGCCGACTCGCAGGAGTAGAGGCTAGAGCTAGGGACGTAACGCTGAACATTCGGAAGTTCCCGAGTCTGTCTGGGACTTGCGACTTGCCCGTGAAACCCAGAATTTAGATTTAGGGAACGCCGTTAGTCCGAGTCGTTCCATCGAGTTTCAGTGGTGACCGCACCTGACCGACCGACCTAATCTCGTCCCGTATATCTGTATATTCGGTTTTAGGTTAGGTGGGTACGGTCTACGGACATTGAGGTGTCCCGACGCCGTCGACCCTTCCTTTGTATGTATGAGGAGAGGGAATGAATCTCGGCACAAAAAAACACCAAACTTTTGAACATGGATCTGTATTCGAATCCGAATCTGTGCAGTGCGTGTATCCTGACCCCGACGAAAATGTTGAGGGGTTTTGATCATGATCAGGCCTGCCCATTTTTTTTTACATTTGGGTACAGAGTGCTCAGTGGCGAAACGACCGATTGGCTAGGGAAGTGAGTCTGAAATTGAGGTAGGTCACTCGTTCACTCACTCACTCGGCGCTCAGCACTCAAGTTGCCAATGGATTAAGCGGTTGGGGTTCCTCAGTGTAGTAGGGGGAAAGGGGTATATGGGGGTGTCGGAGGAGGAAGAACAAGAGAAAGGATTGTGAAGCTGTTGTGGTTTGTGGGTGCACGATAGCATAGCGGAGTTCATATTCTCCACTACGTTGATTTTTTTGGGGGGGTTGGGCAGAGCAGAGTCTTCTCCTATGAGAGTATTCGGAGCCGTCATTGGGTTATTTGGTTGGGTATGCTAATAAGTACAGGTACTGAGTCCGTACAGTTCAACGTTGAGCTTGGAAGGCATTCTCAGTGTTGTGTTCAACGTCCCGAGAGGGGAGACTTGGAATAGGCTCGCCGCTCTACTTCAAAACTTGGTAGTACGGCCACAGCGGGAGGAACCTACGCCCACATACGCGTCGCGTAAAATCTGTATAGCTCGAGCGCTGGGAGTCGTAGTCGGATCTATTTAGAAATGAACCGATCCCCTGGACTCCTCGGAGGCCCTTCTCAACTGGCTGAAGATCGTAAGTTGACTTACTCTGATTCTGTGTCAAGGAGGGATTGACTCGTAGCTTATCTCGGTGCTTTTTGTGCTGGGATAAGGAAGGGTTGACTCATACCAGCCAGTCTGTATGTGTGACCCTCCGAGCCCTCATTCAGCTAGAGGGGGTCATACAGTAATGACTTCCGTAGTGGCCCGTGGGTCTGAGCGCCCCTCCGAACTTTTGCCCGTGAAACCCAGAATCTGGAAACACCGTCAGTGAAGTAACAAGTTGTAGCCGACCGACCTCTTCCTACTGACGGACGGCGAACCCCGTTCTCCGCCCTAATCTCATCCCATTCGGCGTTAGATTGAGTACGGACAACATACTGTATACATATGGGTGTGTTCTGATGCCGTCGACCCTGGGGGAGGCAGAGGCGCGCGATCTCGGTAAGGATATTTCTTTTTTTGACTTGAGATCTGGGCTATTAGCGAGGTTTGGATCCGTAGCTGTAGCCGTAGCCGTGAGTTCAATGGACCGACTCCGCGGGCTGCGAGGTTTGGATATTTTTGTCTTTTTGGGGGGGGCATGAAGGCGTTTTTGAACCCTCGTTTTTTAACATCAAGTCAACGCCTGGTATGCGAGAGAGAGCCTTGTGAAGAAGTTTTCGTTGAACTATACTGTGCGTCGTCGGACAGGTCACTCACTACTATTCACCAGTACTCCGTTCACTCAGCGTTCAGTTCTAATGGACATAGGCTGAGGTGGTATAGACTGCCGAAGAAAACAATCCATCAATGGAAGATCGAGAGGAAAGAGAGGATCGTGAGAAGAATTTAAGACACGCGTGTTGTGGTTTGTGGGCGCACGATCTCACACTGTCGTATTGTGATGACTGGGATTCGCACTGGAGCTCCAAAGCTGCATAAGGCTCTGAGTACAATGGTCAACCTCCGTGCTTGAGACTACGTACATACATACTTATTTACAGGTGCCGATGTTCCAGAAACGAGAGGGTGATCAACTTTTGGGGTGGCATCTGGACTTAGCCGATTCGTCGACGAAGGAGGGCGGTGAATTCCTATGATAGGAGTTATATCAAATGTAAAGCCCCGCTTTTCGAGTCAAGTTCTTGGGGAGATAGGCCGGGGGGAATGACTGACTGGAATGAATAGCTCCATACTGGGTGGTTGGAATGACTCCGAGGAACATGAGGCAAATGTGAATCGTGAGTCGTGAGTTGTGATTAACTTGAACAAGGAGGCAATCTCGGGGGTTTTAGACGATTTTGCCTAGGCGAAGGTGACAGGCTGTGGGGAGTTCTGCCGTACATACATACATGGTGGTCAGAATGCCTTCCTTTGTTGCGGCCCCGAACGATTGAATGCTGTATTTTTGGGACTCTCTGAAGCCTGATGCTTCCACGAGGTGAGTTATACGACTACTGCATGATTATTTCCTTTCACAACTATCGTCGTCATGGCCTCTTTATTAGAATGTGCCCTACGTGAAACGTACTAGTATGCAGCTAGCCGATGATCTGAGAATGAGTGAGTAACAGTCGAGTAGTGTGGAAACATTTTGACGTACATACATACAGCTTTACGGACCATCCCAAGTTCGAACTTTTGCCGGGGGGTGGAGCGTGGAGATTCGACGGTTTTTTGTTGAGGTATGTCGTCGAAAACCGAAACGCCGTCGTCGGTGAAATGGAACAGTTTCAATCGTTTCAGGATCCCCCCAAGCTTCCCTCCTTCCCGGGAATGCGGACCGTGGTGTTGTACTCACTAGTGCTACTACCATCGGGTTTGGCTCGAAACTAATAGCGCGCATGATGATGATGTACGTCGACTTTCCGTGCACTTATTTTCGTGTCCTGAGACCTTCAAACCATGAGTTCTATCCTCTCGAACAGAATCAAGTTACGGATGACCGTCTTTCACTCCAACGTTTGAGTCGATCGATGGTGGGCAAGGAGACGTTTGAAGTAAAGACTGAGATTCGAGAAGGAGGGTGTAAACTCACAACCATGGTACCTTCCAATCCCGGCCGATTCTGACATTCCTGAACCTTCCAAGCCCCAAGCTTCAGTTCTGAAACACGAAATCGAGATTCTTGACCGGCCAAATGACGTTTTCTGTTCCTTTCGTTCCGTTGGTTCCACTCCTGGACCTCGGTTTACTGCGGATACGGATCTGCGAGTTGTAAGTCCTCGTTTGAATGCATCATGCGGTCGGTGAATGCAAAAGGTTAAACTGATTATGCGAGGCTTCTAGATGAGGTCTACACCGTGGGGTAAGAGTCGGACGTCATTGCGGTGGTTCTTATGGGGGAGGGTCGGGGTGAAAAGATAGAGAAAAGACGGCTGGTGTTCCCGTAGAGAGATGATATTCAAATTGAGTTATGCCTCCTCCGGCTTGTGGGTGACGTGGTGAGTAGGGAAGTGTTCAAGGTTGGGCAAGGTACGGAGCGGGAGAGGAAAAGACGAACGTTTCAGCAAACTCATTCCTCGTAATGCGGGGTAAGGGTTCCAGTATAAACATTAAGATGACGGATCCGCAACTTGTGAGTGGTCGTTTGGATGCATAGACGGCTTGATGTCAGGATGGGGTAGGATAGGGTAGGAACGGGTGAATAAAGTGGTGCCGATGACCGGTGAGGCTTGAAAGGCTGAAATGATTATGCGAAACCTGCGTTGATGAAGGTCTGCGCCAGCCGGACGTCATAACGGTGAACTTGAACCGTGACTAAGTTAGATCTGTGGTAGACTGAAGAGTTTGGGAGGGTCGGGGTGAGAGGGAAAAGACTTTCGGCTGATCATGAGGGAGGGAGAGCTGCATTGAAAGGTAATGTTGGTTCGATCGCGGTGAGCTTGTGCTGCGCCATGTGGATGTGTGGTATGCGGTACTTATCTATCGTTCTCAGGCAGCTTCTACGAACCACGGTGGTGGTCGTTAAACCACTATCACTCCATTTGGTCATCTTGGCCTTCGAAAATGGGGAACGATCAGTGAGAAGACCTGAGTTTGTCTTGGAGATGAGATATAGCGTAGCATGTTGTGCACATACCTATGAAGTTGTATGAAAGGCTCGTTTCCCTGGATACGAAACTTGAGAAAAGTGTATACCGTGAGCTTTGACAGCTGCATGAAGGTCGTCCAGCTGTTTGTATACCAGTTCGGGCACCCCAGTCGCGTAGTGAAGCCATACCAACCCGAGGTAAAAACCCACGCCACTGCCAGGGAGAGCTGGACCTCGTTTCAGAGTAGGTAGCCAGTCTGTAGTATGAAGCTGGCTATTGGTTTAACATATCTAGCGATTCAATGGCAGCCTCGTACGGCGAATGTATGTTTGAGAAAAAAAGAGACCTGAAGTACGAATGTTACAATGAGTCTCTGACCGCAGCGAGTGTTCGGAGATTCGAGAATATACTCACGGAAATACCGTACCGTAAAAATGATGCATGATGTCCTGGTCCAGTATGACGAAACCCCGAAACTCGATTCTGGCCCACAGTTGCTTGGAATCTTGACGTTCATGCGTCTTCATGCGTTCGCGCATCGCCCGAGGCCCGAGTTGTCACTACGTCGCTGGTCAGCACTGGGCGGCCAGCGGATCCTAATCTCCATTCGAATCTCATCGATCATCTGCATTCGACATCAACGCAGCGCTCAGGTCCTATACTCAAGTTAGGCAGGCCGACGAAGGGGGGTTTGGACTTTTCATCCAAAAACGTAAGTGGAAGGTACCAGTGCGAGGTGGAGTCGGGCTTCGTAGTATTACGGTTCTTTTGCGAGGGTACGGAGTAGAGACTGAGCTAAGAGTTACGGTTTGGAATATGAAGGTGGAAGAGTTGGACAAGGGGGAACCGTGGGAATGTTCACCTTGTTGTGAGCTGCAGGCGCCTGATCGGCTTTCAAATTTCACCACAGACGACGACAATCACACACTATACGGTGCACACTGGCTCTCTGTTCAGCCTTCCTCTGGCCGTTTTGGATAATGATCACCCCAGATATATGCAAGATCATGGGCATTATGTGGTACAACCCTCTTTGGGAGGGTGGAGGTGACTCAGGTGGGTTAACTCTCAACTCTCAACCAAGATGCATGGCAAATGGTCGAGCGGGCTGCGGTGGGGAGTCATAGGTGCGTGAGCAAGAATAGGTTCATCTGATTTGGTAACGGGAAATGAAATTCTATCTAGGTTGGTACAATCAGATAGGTCTTTCGAGTTTCTCGAAATACCCGGTGCTGTCAAGTTGTGCATCCCAAGGAAAATGAAAAAAAAACAGCGTCTCGATCTCTTCAATAGTACTCGTTTGGCCGTTGAACGACCGGCTGTCTCTCGATTCGACGCCTCCCTCACGGTATCCCCCCTGACCATCGAGTCTCGACCTCGACAAGCCCAGAAGCCGTAAATTTTCAACGTAGTACGCTGTACTGTGCTGTTTAAATGTTATCCCAGCTCTGGGCCTCAGGACTCGGTAATCAGCTCCCATGTGTCCGCCTGCTCCGGCCCTCGAGTAATGCGCTCAAGCTTGCGAGACAGACAACGGGCAGCGGGATTACGGCTTCCATGTAGAAGTCCGTACGAACGTCGGTTTCTGTCGGCCCTTTGCTCAAAGGGTCTCCTTGATTCTCACGCGAAAGCGAATGGCTGAATTGCAGAGCTACTAGTACAATACAGGGAGAAGCGAGGCCCGGAGTTCACCCAAACATCCCGACTGCCAGGTATGTACTCTACTCGCGAAGATCTATTTTTGAAGCTGAATGCTTCAGGTTCTCAGCATTCCTGTGGACTACGAGCATCTGTAATCAGCTTAGGTGAGATGTCAACGTCCCAAGTGTTACGACCCGTCCGGCTGAATTGGGCTTCTACCTGGATTTTCGTTGAAGCTGCGACAGTACGGACCGATGGTGAGGCGTCCCCGCTCATTCGTATCGATACTCTGATGGCCATCTTTCCTCAGGCGTTTCGAGTCCCGGATTCCAGGAATCAAGTCTCCGTTGCATTTTGAGGTCAAGAGTGTTGAGCGATAGGCCAAATGGTACTCGTATCAGCAGGCCGGATCTCCTCACGCCTCGATATCTTCAAAAAAGGTCGTGCTTTATCGTGAATTTTTTGAGGAGCTACCTCTTATATCTAATTTAAGCGCTTTCGGTTCACATTGTTAGCCCAGATCTTGACTGTTGAGCTCGTCACCCAAGGCAAAGTCATAATGCTGCCTCCAGGCCTCTTCAGGAAGCAAATACCAATAAGGCATTTCATCGCCCCAAACTACGAATCACGGACGCGCAGATCCTGTTACTTTCGGGAGTCGTGTGGGTCGTGGGGGGCGGTGTCTTTGCTTCACTTCTCCCTCGTGTTCAACTCCGACAAGTCCATCTCTACGTACGTACTTTGCCGTCAACTTGGGGTCGATGTGAGAGCCCCCGACCACTGGCTGCAACCCCAAATCGATACAATGTACATTCGCTCCGAGGAATTGGGTTAGTATCTTTCCAAGGGGACGAGTTCATGAATCACCCTTCATGAAAATAGCACATCGCAAACGGGACAATCCTTAGATCTGGTTAAGGGTTCGCAATAAGTCATCCGTGGAACATCGCATTCCACATGCAAGCAGAGCACAGGGGCACGGGATTACACACGACCGTCTCGACGAGGCACGGCTACGAACTCTGGTGGCGCTTAGTTTAAGATTGTGTCTTGCGGCGAGCAAATCGGGATCGGGACGGGAAGTGATATCTCCCAAAGAGGGGGACCTGGAGTTGATTCGAGGCTAAGTTAATCTGTCCCATACAAACTCTTTACCCTAGGTTGATGGCAAGAACACCGAGCTCATTGTAGGTACAACTCGGATCTATGTGTGAGCTATCTTAATTCAATTCTTCCTATCAGAATAGCCGTATGTCCTGAGTGGTTAGCGGATCGAGGACACCCATTTCCAGCTCTAACCATTCACCACTTCAACATGCCGAGGTATTCTAATCAATGTGCCGCCATGAGAAGTCGGAGTGCCTTGGCTCAGGTTGCAGGGAGAACCTATTGTCTAGGTGGGTCCTTCGTCGACTCGAGAGATCCCGAGGGAGAAAAATTGGAGCTTGGGTTTATGACTTGAACAAAACTGAGACCAGCTCTGTCTTCGTCGAACCACACCGGGGCCGGGACTCGGCTTCAACGCTTTCCCTCATCTATTCCAAAGTTCTTAGTTTCCGACGGTGAGCTACTGACACCTAGTCACTCTGGATTAATCTCATCGCGGGGTTCGTTGGCCGCTACACGGTGGGATGCGCTTCGAGTGCTTCGACTATGTTCCAAAGCCCTGTATGACTCACCTATATTCTCTTGTCTCGAACCTGGATTATTCTTAACCACTTGTTGAATTCGGTCTGTCTGGGGACTCGCCCTTGTCGGAAGGCTCTAAATCTTTCCTTTGGACCCGCGAGGTTTCGTTGAATCTTATCACGGAAAAAAAACTAGGGACTAAAGGTGCAGGTCAGGATCAGCTTCTACGTCTTGCGTGCTCGTCATGAATTTGTTCTCAGTGGAGCGGGACCGCGAGCAGACGCAGTCGAGTGCCGGAATACTCGGGTAGGTCCCAGAATATCCCGTCTAATTCAAAGTTGACAAAATTCTCCAGCAACCAACAGCTGTGCCTTCCGTTATTTCATGACACAAAGTTGATAATCTATAAGTCGAGTTTCTGGATACATTATCGAATTATTATTAAAGTATCTAAATCTAGCACGACTATGCTCCTTCAAGAAAGCTGCAATGCCCGAAACGCTGAAGCAGCCTAGGGCTTGGGAATCTGGAAGGAGACAACGTTGACAGGGATGACTTGGTATCCTGCGGCAATATTAACGAAGTTGGGAGCGTCCTGCTTGACCACGTTAATGAACTTGGGGTTTTTGGCAGTCTAACGGGTTGAAGCAGACTCTCGGGTTACTATGACGTCGGAAGAGCGGCAAGGAGTCGTGACTTACATCGAGGAGGTATTGGAAGCTGGGACCGGTGACTTGAGCGACAGCATCCCAACCGCTGAACGGGGTGAAGGGGTTCTGGACCGTAGAAGTAGTCGGGCTCAGGGTGAGCTGAAATTTCCAGTTCAGTCACGGGATGGAAAGAACGAAGAACTTTGGAAAGGCGCGTACTTGTTCATAGCGGCTAATCTTGTTTCCCACTCCAGTGCTGATCAAGGTGTTAATCTTCGGGGGGTTCACGTTTCGGAAGTAGCTGGTGAAGTCGGTATAGCTCATGCCGTTCTTGTGGGTGAAGTCAATCACCACTCGCTTGATATCCGTACGGATGGCGTTAAATGCCGTAGGTTTGGGCTCCTTGTCGATCGAAGTAGCTATCTCGAAAGCGCCGTAGACCGCAGACGTCACGTCGGAGAAGTAGAAGCTATCGGGAAGAACGACGTCGTTGTATTCCTCGTTGGAGAAGCACTGCCATGCAAGCATGATATGTGAGCGGGATTTCATGATGGACTCTCGCTCTCACCTCCAGAACCTTGTCCATGGTTGCTGCCTCGGCGATCATGACACCATCGTAGTTGGGAACGTTGTAGCCTTGGTTAGCGAGGCGTTGCTTCCAATCCTGGTCAACGTGAAGCTGCGGAGGGGAATCAACGGTCTGAGTCGTTAGTCTGACTGGTGAGGAAATGCGAACCTGTTCATATTTGAGGAGGTTGCGCTTCACCGCTGCCGTGTTCAAAAAGAGGTCGGCATGAGGTTTACGCAAATGGTAAGAGAACTCCTCGTATGTCAGGTTTGCATTCTTCCTGAACCACATCATCATCCTCACGCGGTCAGTGCTGACGGCGCGGTCGACGATTGTCGGAAGGACACTCGCAGTTGCAAAAGCAACGAGAGATAGGAAGAAGACGATGGCAGAGCGCATTCTGTGCGAGGTAGAACGAAGAGAACGGCTGAGACTGAGTAACCAAAGGCTTAACTCTTGGAGAGAAATACGGGAGCATGCCTCGTTTTATAAAGCCTCAGGACGAGTGCCTGTGATCGAGTTTGCAGAGAAAATCTAGAGCCCCGAGTATTGACTCCATTTCTTTACCTCTAAGAGATGGTATGGATCCCTTGCAAATCGACTCAAGGGACTGTGGCAGCGGAATGGTCTCCATTCCATTACTCCCTCCTGAAACGCTGGCGTCCAATTGACATCTCGTACAACGCGACATACTGCCTTACTCTGAGCTTGTAGCGCAGTTGCTAAGGGAGGACAGATGTTGAGAACGAACTTGTCGAGATTCGCGAATGTACGCTTTATCCGCTCACTATCCAAACGGGCCCATCAGTGTGCGCATCAACTAAGTTAAAACCCACAGACAGCTGTGCAACGTTGCACAGTCCTGGGGCCCGTATCAACGGTTGTAGGCTATGCCTAGTTCGCTAAGTTAGTATACATGTCAGGCGTTCTTCAGATCGACTTAGTATCTTTCCTTTGACCAAAAGCTTGATTGGTTGGCTTACAATCCTCACACTTTCCACCCGAAGGATAGCCTGTGGATTACGCTGGATTCGCGAAGGGGGGTATCAGTACCGGAAATGCGGGTTTTAGTCAGAATGTCTACAAGAATTTGGTTTAGTTGCGAGGCGATGGACCTGGAGACTATTCTAAGATACGTCTTATCGACGTCCCGCATCAATACAAGAATCCGTCGAAATAAGCCTGTGGCACGTTGACCCGGGTATCTGCATCTCTTGAACGATTTGCCCGGAAAATGAAGTTAGGCTAGAGGGCTATGTGGAAGACGCTGTGTCGTGAGAAGGCGGAAACATGGGAAGGACAATCAGGAACAGTATGTCACTGTCGGCCACTGTACATGTCTATTTCATTGCCATCAAATATCCGAGAGTCCGAACCGCGTTCAATCTGCACCCAGGTCCTAGCTAAAACAGCGGAAGGCTACAAGAGGCTACAAGGAAAATCAGGTCTTGGAAAATGCAACGCGGGGCCGTGACCAAGGTACATCGCGTCGAAAAAACAATGGTACCGGTGGCGTTGATAGTCATCGAGGTGCGACTTTCAATGCAAGCGGCAAGACAGGAGTAGTGAATCTGCCGCTCGACGCTTGGCATGTAGACGCTCTATCAAACTCGCTGTGCCCGACTTTGGCGCCAATACCTTTGGGTTCTTCCAGACCAACCAGCGACTGTTCGGCTCTCACTGCTTTGAATTACTCACGCGCGTGCTTTGTACGATTCGGTCATTATTTCGGTAATCGCGTATAAGAGATTAGTGTATGAGGGGTCGGGCTCACGCTGACTGTTAAGATTGTGAAAGTGGTGATAAAAGAAAGGACTGTGGCAACCGTTCAGTACGATGTTGTGGTTTGTTGGCGCGCCCTACCAATCGTTTCCTTCGCACAGGTAACTAAGCGCTGATAGTGTGGTGTTGATGTACCCATGAGTCCTCAAAACACTTATCGCTCATTTCCATCGCAATTCGTGCCTCGAGTATAAGATTTGAAGGCTAGGGCATGAGGATAGAGAATAAAGCACCGCCGTCGGTGATATGAACCACTTCAACGATTCCGGATTCTCCAAACCACCCTCATACCCGTGGATACGTTCCAAGACCTTGAACTTCCATTGAGTCCCAATGAGCGAGTAATGATGTGCGTTGAAACGGAGGCCACGGGTGCTCTAGCAGTTATTTGCAAGCCCTTATGGGCCCGGAAAGTCATTCAAGCTCATCACTTGGGGCGTGCTGTTCAACTGCCTTACCTCCAGTCTCTAGATTCTAAAGGCGTCACCGAGTCGGAGTTCTTCGCCAATGGCTCGATGGAGGTTCCGTTCTTCGTTCTAAGGCTCAGCCACAGCCTTTATTCCGGGAGTGACGGATCTGCGACTTATGTATATGGGTCCTCATTTATGGGCATCGTGCAGTGGATATGAAGATTGAAGGGCTGAAGTATTCGTGCGTTCTCCGTTGCCAATGCGAGTCGATTCCCATTCACATTCCATCATTCAACGTCAACGCACGAGGCCAGACCCAAGTTGGATAGGCCGACGAAGGATCCGTTGAGCTTTTCATTCAAATAAGCCGTGAACGGTAGTGAAAAGCACGAAGTAGGATCGGGCTCCGTATTGTCGTGAATTCCGGCGGGGGTACAACGTAGGGAGGCTGTTTGTGAGCTGACAACTACGGCTTGGAAATTACAGATGGAAGTGATGGACAAGGAGGAACCGTGGGAATGTGCACCTTCAATTGTGGCTTGTGAGTTGCACGTGCCTGATTGCTTTTCACCACAGATCACCACGATGATGTTCACGAACAACGCAATGCACATCGACGTTCAACCTTCACTTCCGTATCTCTTTGACTGTACCAGAAAACAAATACTCGATGGACAAGGAAGATTATGAACAGTAGGCAGTACAATCATCCGAATTGGCAAAATGAGGTGACTCAGATGTGCAGCTCACCGTCAACTTGCAAGGCATATGTGACTGGTCGAGCGGGCTGCAGTGGGGAATTCTAGGTGCGTACTAGGAATACGTACACTTGGTTGAAGGTTCGGTAAGAAGTAGGCGGCATGATCAGATAGGTCCCTCGAACTGCGAAGTACTCGGCGCTGTCCAGCTCTGTATCAAGAAACGGATACTTTTCAAGTTGCTCAGTCTTACGTGTCTGGCCGTTAGATGACCGGCTGTCTCTCATCTCAAAACTCCCTCACGTTATCCCCTCTGACTATCGAGTCTCGGCCTCAAAAAACCCAGGACACCGCATTCTTCCAACGAAGCCTGTCACTCAACTATTCTTCCCGGGGGCTCTGGACCCCAGCGCTCGGCTTACGCTTACAAGACCCGTCTGCCTCGGACCAGTATCGTCAGCTGTGTGAGTCGGGCAGCAAGATCGCAGGACTCCACGAAGACGTTCGTACGAACCTCGTTTTTTGTCGGCCCCCTGATGCTGGGTGTTCACCTTGTGTTATACTCTTACGGAAGCTGGACGGGGACGGTCGCACTGCAGGACTACTTGACAGGGAGTAGTAATGAGGCTCGGAGCTCACAAACCCGACCACCAGGAATGTACTCCATATGCAAGGGTCTGCGCCTATTTCTGAAACTGAACACCTCAAGACTTCAGGCATCTGACCCGCAAACTTTTGTCATACTCTGTTAGACTGAATTTGGGGCTCTGCTCAGACATGTTTCGAGCTTTCATACCTCGCGCGCAGTGCAGATCGATAGTGAGTCGTCCTCACTCACCCGTATCCACGGTGTGATAATTATACTTTCTCAGGCCCTGCTATTGATTTATGCTCGGGCTTATGCAGTCCCGGATCCTGGAAGTGGATAGTATCCATTGCATTCTAGGGTCAAGAGTGTCTAGCGACAGGCTATATGGTACTCGTACCAGCGGGCAGGTTCCGCTCACGTTCAGTCTAGATACTGATGGCTGTCCGACTTGAAGAAGACGGTACCAGTTGGTATTCCATTGCGAGTGATTTTAGAATATTCACCCCCTTGTCCAGTCTAGTTCTTTGACTCGACTTGTGCGTCGCAATTGATCGATCTGATCCTTCATCCAGGTATTCTCACGAAGAGACTGGTGTACGCGTTCTGTATGTTCTCCTAGTGACTTGGATGTTGACCGGGACCTTTCGATACGTAAGTCCCCAAAAGAGGGGGTCCAGGTTGAAGTAATCGAGGCTGAGGCTAACATTGTACTATCCCGCATAAACTCCATACCGCAGTTTTCGCAGCAAAGACGTCAAGTCTTCGCAACCGGGCTATATGGCTGTCTTCATTCATTTCTGATGATTATCATTGACGTTGAACCAGCTGGTTGGCGGATTGGAGACACCCATTTCAGGTTCATACTACTCATCCAGCCTTAAATATTCAACAGACCAACAACAGAGCAAAGGTTCAACTCGGGTTGCACACATTGTCCGAATGAATATACTGTACTGCGATGTGCAACGTACAATTAGCATACCTTAATCCAAGGTGCGTGCTGCCCAGTCCTTTGCAGACTCGAACTTTGATGATTCGAATTCTTTTTTGAAGCTCGTCTGTCCAGTGTAAAAACTGTCCCGGGTAAAAGGTGTAGTTTGGCTACTTTGGGCGTGAAGATACAGCCTGATACAACACATCCCGGACCCGGCGTTCAGCAAGCATGCCACACAATGGACTCCTGCACCTCCGGGGCTAAGAGGTTAAAAGGTTAACCTGTGGTCCCTTTTAGTGATTCCAGAGCTCCGTAGCCTCCGCGGCCGCCAATACGGCACAGACCATACCATCGAAATACCTTCAGATATCCTCTCATGGGCTGACGGGATGATCATGAGATCCCAACACCGTAGGAATCGAGCGAATGTAACTGAAAACGTTCACAGGGCGCGTTGTCATCCGACGAGACAAAACATACCCAAAGGAATGCCAATGAGGAACGGGGACGGCTGAGAAACGGGGGCATCGTGGTCATAATAGAACCATCGTGAAAACAGGGCTAGCTATATCCCCCCTCAAGCCGCGATCATTACTGCGTGGGGATACTATGTTCAACATTCAGATCAACAGGCTTACCCCCTTGCTATTCCGAGATTCTGAGTATCTGGTGGTCGTAAGCTGATGGTATGTGGCATTGGCAGCGAATCTAGAATGTGGATGCCGTCGGGTGACACTATGGGGGGCTAGAAGATACTCAGGTTGAGCTAGGACTTTAGACCGCTGAGTGGGTTCTACTACTATCAGGCGAAAAATACGTTCTGGCGTGCCACTCACATTCGCCAGAGAGCAAGCTCAAACCTCTCTTGGCTCGCCGTTTGCGGGCGTTCAATGAGCTTTGCGAACAGGTAGCAACGCGGGTCAGAAGTGCGGGCCAAGTTCACTTTACGTTTCATATGATCAGCATGATTATTTTGATTCAACCGGGACCGCGAGTGCCAATCGTAGGATGCTGGAAAGCTCGAGTACCAGACCGTAGGTTTCAGAATATCTCTCTTGTGACTCACATTGACCACAAAGCGGCTTAACAATGACGCGTGGCTCTTCCAGACCTTGATTGTACGAAGAAAATAATCTATAAGTTGAATAATCAGGTAAGTTAACCTTAAGTTATTATCGAAACATCTAAAACCAGCGTTCAAAAACATTGAAACTTCCACCAAGCCTCAATATCTATATCTGGAGCGCCGGCCTACGGCTTGGGAATCTGGAAGGAGACGACGTCGACAGGGATGACTTGGTATCCTGCGGCAATATTAACGAAGTTGGGAGCGTCCTGTTCGATCACATTGATGAACTGCGGGTCTTTGGCAGTCTAACGGGTTGAAGCAGACTCTCGGGTTACTATGATGGCTAGAGAGTGATGACGAGTGGCGACTTACATCGAGAAGGTATTGGAAGTCGGGACCGGTAACTTGAGCGACAGCATCCCAACCGCTGAACGGGGTGAAGGGGTTCTGGACCGTAGAAGTAGTCGGGCTCAGGGTGAGCTGAAATTTCCAGTTCAATCACGGGATGGAAACAACGAAGAACTTTGGAAAGGCGCGTACTTGTTCATAGCGGCTAATCTTGTTTCCCACTCCAGTGCTGATCAAGGTGTTAATCTTCGGGGGGTTCACGTTTCGGAAGTAGCTGGTGAAGTCGGTATAGCTCATGCCGTTCTTGTGGGTGAAGTCAATCACTACTCGTTTGATGTCCGTACGGATGACGTTGAATGCCGTAGGGTTGGGCTCCTTGTCGATCGAAGTAGCAATCTCGAAAGCGCCGTACACCGCAGATGTCATGTCGGAGAAGAGGAAGCTATCGGGAAGAACGACGTCGTTGTATTCCTCGTTGGAGAAACACTACCATGCAAGGATGCTGAGTGCCAGGCAGTTATCATGAGTCCCTTCCCGCTCACCTCAAGAATTTTGTCCATAGTCGCCGCCTCAGCAATCATAACACCATCATAGTTGGGAACATTGTAACCTTGGCTGGCGAGACGCTGCTTCCAATCTTGGTTGACATGAAGCTGTGGTGGACGGCAAATCAGAAGTCCGACTCGTTAGCTTGACTCCGTGAGAGCTTAGTACGGACCTGCTCATACTTGAGAAGGTTGCGCTTTACCGCCGCCGTGTTCAAAAAAAGGTCGGCATGCGGTTGTCGCAAGTGGAAGGAGAACTCTTCGAATGTCATGTTTGGGTTCTTCCTGAACCACATCATCATTCTCACGCGGTCGGTGCTGACGGCGCGGTCGACGATCGTTGGAAGGACACTCGCAGCTGCGAAAGCAACGAGAGATAGGAAGCAAATAATGGCAGAGCGCATTCTGTACGAGGTAGAACGAGGAGAGAGAGACTGAGGCTGAGACTGCAAAACCAGGTGCTGGAGTCTTGGGGGTTATTGCGAAAATGCGCCTTGTTTTATATCGGCTCATAATGAGTGCCCGAGATTGAACTCGCGAGTGAAGAAATGGATTCAACACTCCGGACTTGGCATTTTCCTGCCTACGAGCTGGTGTCTTCTCCGTGAATCGACGCAATGGACATGCAATGGACTATGGCGACGGGATGGTCTCCATTCTTCTACCCCTTCCCTGAAACAGTAGTCCAAACGACAATACCTGCAAGGCGACATACCTTGCTCTGAACTTGTAATGCAGTTGATAATGCAGTACGACTAAGTTATTGAGAATGGACTCCTCGAGATTCAAGTTCATTTGAATATTGTCCGCTTTTATCCGCTCACTATCTAAATGGGTCTAACCAAGCGCATCAACGCATCATCCCGCAATACTGCATCCGGCCCGTAGATGTTGTAGCTACATATTGAAAATATAGCCAATTTCCAATGTGTTTTTATTCTGTCCTGGCAGTGGCTCCCGAAGATGCGTCCTAATGTTCTAGAGAATTCGCAGCTCCACTGGTTTGTCCTCTGACCAACAGGTGAGTTGGCTAACGATTCTAAGATACCCTTGATCCCAGGCTGGAAGTTGAATTCTAGACCACTGATTCGTGGCGGGGGCGTCAGGCACATGTATGTATAATGAGGGAGTTTTCTACATAATTCCGAGGCGATAGACTCACAGGCTGTTCTCCGACACGTTATCGTCCCATACTGTACTGATACGAATCAATGATTGAAATGTGGTCTATGGCATATAAACCGGGGTATCCGGGGAGGTATCACGACTTTACCGGGGAAAACCGAATTGAGCTAAATAGTTATGTGAAGGGACCTATTCCAGGCCGATCTCAGTAGCCGACAGGAACATGGGAGGGACAATCGGGAGCTACTATATGTTTGGATCTTTCATTTTCACCAGTTGTTCGAAAGTCCGGACTCCGTTTCGTCTGTACCTGGCTCCTGGCCAAAGCAGCGGGAACTACATTCAATATCCTCAGACCCAATACATACGGGAGGGGCAACTAGGAATTGTATGGCTATATTCTTCCATTCATTGTCGCCATCGAATGCTCGACAGTCTGGGCTTCGTTAGACCTGCACCCAGGTCCCGGCCAAAGCGCTCGAGGAGGCGTTTCTTTGATTTATCTTATTCATTCATCTATCAAGTCACATCTAGGGTGGGTCGAACGGTCAAAGCACTCGCGGGGTGTATATACTATAGGTATTGTGGTCAAAGCACAAGGAGAATTCAATACAGAGTCACTTAGATCCGGGTATATAGTGTTGGAAGAACAGTCGAGGCTCTGAATGTTAGCGTTGATAGTCATCGGGGGTGTTTCAAATGCGAGCAAAAGTAGAGATTAGGCTGAAACTCGATTCCTGGCTGAACATGGTGCGGGTTGATGCTCTTTTCGTAAGATGCACAACTTTGCGTCATCGCCCCCGATTTCTTAGGCCGACTCGCATAATTCGACCACGGGTGACATTTTGGACCCCCGGATACGGAGTTCACATGCGATGGATTGGCGACTGCTTGTTGTTGAACGGGGGTCACAGCAAGCGTGAGTGAACTCCTCGTTTGGCGAGCGGAACGCAGCCAATAATCTAAGTTTAGTTGGTTCTTCGGTTGAGCGTCGCGAGCGATTTGCATCTCGACTTAGGAGTGCTTCGAGGATAATCTTAGAGCTCCTGCCACGATGAGTCGAGTGGTATATTGAGAGTTCTTGGAGTACAACCAACAGCCATGCCAATGACTGACGCTAGTATCTACTATCCGGGCGTCTACCTGAGAGCATAAGTAACTCCGACAGACATGATGTAGGCCGCTCTATCTGCTGGTGAGCGATAAGGTTTGACATGGTAGTACCCCACTTGGCTCGGAATATTTACGTGTGAAAGTCGACCTGAGGGCTGTTTCTGACCCCAGGCCTGAGATTTGATATGGTCTCCAAGCCGTCTCTTTTGAGAAGGATGCAAAGACTTCCGCGATGGATAACGATTAGGTCCGGACTTATTTGGCCAAGGGTCATTAGAAGTAACAGTTCCATGAGTCGTACGAAGAGATGTCCCGACGGGGTGACCTGGAGGGTATATAACGTGAATGGTCCAGCTTGGTGTACAACATCACAACCCCAACCACAAGCACACCAGCTCAGTGACCATGACTTTGATTGCATCTCAGGCTGGCCATTTAAGCTCTCTGGCTACAAGCCCGGCTGCCATCACCGCCTTTCTTCTTCTCCAGGCTCTCATTCTATATAGATACATCTCGGGCACTGGCCAGAGCCATGCCTTCAAGCCGCTCCCAGGCCCACGGGGGATCCCTTTCCTGGGTCCTGCCCGCGAGCTGAGCCAAAGGGGCAAAACATTGCTGTGGGTCAAGTACGCGGAGTGGGCCAAAACCTACGGCGATGTGTACATGTTCGAAGTGCTCGGGACGAAGACTGTCGTGCTGAACTCAGCCCACGCGGTAACCGAGCTATTGGGCAGACGGAGCTGGAATTATTCAGACAGACCCGGTGGGTTATATTTCTTATCTTCGAAGAAAAGAACTACCCTTTCTGAACCTAAAATCCATATTTAGAGCTGCCAATGGCCGTGGACTACGCAGGGTGCGCCCCTACTATTTTCACCCGTGAACGAAGCTGGCTCTGACGCTCTGACGCTGAAACATTCAGATGGGGCTGGAATATGGGATGTAAGTGTTTACTCATCTAATTTCTGACTTCGGCGTGCTAAAACCACCCCGCGTCAGTTATCAAACGTGGTGCGGAATGGAGGTGAGTTGAAACGAATCGTGAAGCCGACATGTCTTACTTCCCACGCCACAGGTCACACCGACGAATTTTCCAACAGTCGTTTACGGGAAGCCTCTTACCAAACTATTACCCTATTCAGAGAAGGTCAACACGTGGGTTTGTACGCAGTGTTCTGGAAGACCCCGACAACTTCTTCAAGAATGCGAGAAGGTTCTCGTCCCATTCCTCATCGTTTTATTGTCGCCCACTAAAGGTGACCATGATGTTCGTCTGTCGTCAATAGTCATTCGGGCGGAATCCTCCTCGAGATCATATATGGCTACAAAACGCGAGAAGAGCAACAGGCTCATGTAAAGATGGCAGATCGTGCGACGGTTGGCCTAGCAGCGACTGGAAACCATGGGTCGTTTTTGGTGGATTATTTCCCAGTGTTGAGATGGCTGCCTGGTGGGTTATGCGTTCTTCTTCTATTCATTCGGCACTAATGTGGTTCGATTCTCCTCTGCAGCTTGGCTTCCAGGAGGAGGGTTCAAGTCACAAGGGAAGGCATGGGCAGACCTAGCTGAGGAGCTGAAGGATCGTCCGTGGAAGCAAATCAAGGAGGCAATTGTGAGTAGGATCAAAATAATGAATCGCGATTTGACGCTGTTCATATATATATTCGCTAACCACGTCCCGCAGAGGAACGGTGTGGATCTCCCGCCGTCGTTCTGCACGAAAAACATCGAGAAGTTTGGAATCAGTGTCGACGGCTCAGATTCCAACGTGAAGGACGAGGAGGGATTGGACTTGGAGGATGTTGTGAGAAGCGTTGCCGGTATTTCGTTTGTTGGTAAGAATCAGAGTTCCAACTCGACCCTCTCGCGCTCTTTTAATATTTTATCGGGGTTGCACAGGCGGCGTTGATACAAGTGTCTCTGCACTGCTCTCGTTCATTCTGGCTATGCAAATAAATCCCAAGGCTCAAGCTCGCGCACGGGAGGAAATCGACGCCGTGATGGCAGACAACGGTGGTGGACTTCCAGACTTTGAGGATCGGGACCAAGGAAAGCTGCCATATGTCGAGGCCATATTGTGGGAGGTGGTCAGATGGAAACCCGTGTCGCCTGTTGGTGAGTCCAACCCATTGTCGTCCCTCAACCGGAAAATCAGCCCTGAGTCATCATCATGAAGCGGTTTCTCACTACTGTATCAATGACGATGTGTTCGACGGATATTTCATCCCCGGGGGAACCGCAGTTGTGGGGAACATGTGGTAAGTACTTACTGAATTCCCGGAGATTCGTACTCGAGTTATGGTAACGATATGATATTTCCAGGCCGATTCTACACAACGAGGAACTATACGGACCCGATCCATACAGCTTCAATCCCGACCGTTTCGTGCCCGATGGCAAGGAAGATGGATGGACGGCGCCTCCAGACCCCCGCCTGTACTCCTTCGGATATGGACGAAGGTGGGAACATGGTTTACCGAAGGCGAGGGCTGTTACTAAAGTCTGCCTTGATTAGGATTTGTCCTGGACGACACCTTGCTTGGAACACACTGTGGCTCACCATGGTCTACCTGCTTGCGACAGTAGAGATCAAGAAGCCGCTCGATGCGCAGGGGAAGGAAATTGATCAAGAGGTGGAATACAGCGACGGGTTAATTTCGTGAGTGACCCTTCCCCAGAACGTGAACGATCTTGAGAAGTGTCATGTTGAATTCCACCATCGTCACAGCCATCCGCATCCTTTCGAGGCGAGGTTCATTGCTCGATCTCCCGAGGCAGTGAAACGACTCGAAGAACCTCTGGATTGCGAGTAAACACTTTCAACGTCGAACGGCGATCTTTATGCGTCTGGCTGAACAACTTGTGATGACCGCCAGCCGAGGCATAGGACCTGCACTCTCTTATTAGAATTCCGGGCCGTCAGACGCGCAATGGGGTCTGAGGGCGTGCGCCTTATTTTCATTATCATTCATAATTGCTTGATCCATAACTTGTCCATGTCTTTCGGATAGATTCAATTAAATATGCTTTTCTCATCTTCAAACACAGTGGAGTTCGATAAACGGAGATTTGACTAGCAGGCGTTGAACTTCAGAAGTTTAAAGTTGCGTCAACCCGTCGAGGAAGCGGTCAAATCCAACCTCACCATGAACGTAAACTCCTCCTGTATAAGTCGTGATGAGATGCACATTATCAGGCCGGTTGAATCCACTGGTTTGAACACATCGTGCGAGTCAAACGGTTTGCAACCGTGATTTAAACGGATGATTCAAACAAGCAGTTTGAGCGACCAGTTCAAACTAACCAATCGACTGGGTGATTTCACTTTGGGGGGTTGAACGGGATCATTGGACGTTTGAGTTCAAAAGGTATAGAGCCCGGAGAGTAGCGAAGGATTCAATGACTTACCTTCGATGCATGAGCGAATAGGACTGTCTGCTCTAGGCTAGCTACTCAAGTCGCAGCCAACGGGTCTGTTGTTATTGTTGTTCAAGTAGTGGCCGATGCCATTGCAGGTATCGTCGTAGCAATTGAGATTTGCATTGTCGGCGAACGGTTGGTTATAGGGGTCATGTACATTATTAGGCTCATTGAAGGAGACTGCTGCCGCTGACAGCAAAGAACTCGTCGCCATATACCAGGACCATTCGTTGCCAATTCCACACGGCAATGATTTGAGGTAGTATGTTGTCCCGACTGCATGCAATCCGAGTTACTACAGAGGGGGGGGGGGACCAAATCAGTGCAATAATGAGTTCCAATGCACGCAAAGTCCAGTTGGCAGCACTCGGTTGACCTAGCCGTCGGATAGCTATAATTTCGATCAGCTGGAGAGTGAAAGAAGAGTGCTAGTGAGCGCTTGAACGTGCGAGTGAGAATGTGAGGGGCCTCAGGCTCCGCGCTCAGATTCAAAGAGTGTGAGACCTTCCAAAGCTGCTCGGCTTTCAGATGGCCAGGACAGACCAGGACCCCGGTCGGGGGCGGGCGTTCGAATACGAACATATGTTACCGTAAAATTTTTTGTCTCAACGGTGACTAGACGTCGAGACAACACATTGATGCGTCAACAGGGCGGAGAAGAGGCTTCGTTTTATAGGAACAAGACTCGTTGTGATCGGACAAGGGATGTACGGGAGCTAAAGCTCGTTTGATTACATAGGGCAAACATAGGGAACGAGAAGAGAAGTGACATATAGCGATGGGGCGATCTTACAAATTATACATTCGCGAGGGAAAATCAGGGTGGTATTGAGCATGTGCAGCACCTTGAGACAACTAGCTGCGCTGCACCTCAGAGGCTCCTGCCTCTATTGGACCACAAGGCGTCGAACCACTTCGTCAGATCGCGGAATAAAATTACATCGGAAAGGACGAGGTTGACTACAAATGCAGGAGAAATCGATTCGGACTCAGTTCACAGAACGGTAACGGAGGAGAGAAGAGACACACGAAATCATTCCCTCCATATAATCCACTTCTGGAGTGATGTCGTTCCCCTTTTCGTCCACGGCCTTGGTTATAGTGAACGTGCTGAGGACGTATGTGATAGTGAGGTATAATGTATTGAGTGCGAGGTAACGGCCAGGGCATATCCTATGTGAAGGCGAGTACGAAGGGGTCAGGATTTGTCTGAATTGGGGAGGGACGTGCTCCTTACCTGCGCCCAAATCCGAAAGCAAACAGTTTGGGATCGGGTGGGCCAGGTTGAGCGGTCTCTGAATCATCGCGATGGACTTGCAGGAATCGTTCGGGCTTGAAGGAGAGAGGATCGGCCCCGTACAGCTCTTCATCGTGTAGTATTGCCCTGGTAAGGTAGGGGCGTGAGGTTTGGCCAGAATAGGTCTAGAAAACAACCACAAACCAGGCATTGCCGATGACAGCTGTACCTAGAAAGGATTGGCGGGGGTTAGTGATGAAAATATACGAATGGGAAGGCCATGACTGACCAGCTGGGATAAAGTATCCGTCATATACGTCGTCGTTTATACTGTGGTGGGCTACGGCTACATGGATCATCAGCGTCTGATAGTACGGAAGACGCCAGTAGGATTTACCCGTCGGGCCAGCGGGATTCCACCTCAAAACCTCCAAGATTAAAGCTTCGATATATGGAAGGTTGTCGCGGTCAGCAAAGTCCGG
>JANHQD010001306.1:0-69226 GCA_024721195.1 Marasmius sp. AFHP31
GAATAGATCGTTATTGACTAGCCCACCGGACGCTTTGTCATTTCACGGCTAAGTACTACAGCATCACCCGCGGGAAAACGAAATAGACAATAAGAGCTCACATAAGTGTAACTGCAATCAATCCGCTTCGCGCTTGATGAGTATAGATGAGTACAGTCGCCACCATTGCCGAAGAGGTAATGCAGGCCCAAAGGTCACGAAGTTGCCGTCTCGAGGTGAAAAGACAAAAAGAAAATCAATATCATACCTGGGTTTCCCGCGTTCCAGAACACCTATCAGTGAGAAATTATCGGTGCATGTTCAGAATCGAACAGAAGTGGAGATGCCATAGAATACTCCGGTTGTACTTAAGGGTTGTAGCCTTCAGCCTTTTCGGGAATTTGGGGGACATAGAGTATGAGAGACTGTCGTTCACCTAGTGAACCAATGTTACCGGAATGGAAAGGTTTGGAGTAAAATCATCCACTCGCCAGCAGTTGTATCTCCTTCCAGCGGTTGCTGTGATGTGGTAATCGGTAGTAGCTCATCGGCACGTATCTCTGTTCAGCGCGGTCGATTCAATTCAACACACTGGCTTCGCAGTTGGACGAAAGTAGTCAACGATTTTCGATCGATAAGGTAACTGGGATACAACACTTTGGGGAACGTTATTATTGATACAGATACAGAGTGGGCCTAGACCGTTGCGTGAGCGCTGTCGTGGGGCGCCTGAAGCGAGGTTAGCACCTCGACACAAATATAGACAGACCGAGAACTTACTGGTGTGGTGATATCCAAAGCAGTCGCAAGAGCGTTGAATTCTGCCTGCGTAGGCTTCTGTTTGCCAGTGCAGACTATCGGCACGAGATCGGTCAGCCTATTCCTGCAGAACTGACGAAGTACGAACTCACTGTCGGTGACGTGTTGCTCGGTCTGTCCGATCTTCTCTGCGATTTGGGCGTATGAGAGACCTTGCGGAGGTTATCGGTGAGCAACGAGGAGCATAAAACGAGCAAGTTGAAGGAATTCTTTACCTTTCTTGGTCTTAGCAGCGTTCAGAGCAGCACATTGAGGATCGGGGGCCATGGTAAAGTTCGAGGTTTGGTTGAGGAAAGGATGGAGGGGGGTTCGATCTATTTGTACCCCACAAGGTGCAAGACCGAGGTCAGCGAACCCGTGGTCGCTGATTAGATCCGCAGCCTCCCATTGGATGCGACTCATCCCAAGAAGGCCTGGTCAGTTTCATCTCAACTTTTTGCCAGAAAACGACAGATAATCGGTCCGAGCAAGCGATAATCTGATTTTGGAAGTCAAGTTGCAGTCCTGGAGTGATAGAGACCGGCCGAGCTGAGAGATGGAGATGGATGTGGATGTGAGCTGGTAATCATGGGGTTGCCAAGCGCGAAGTAACCAAAAGCGGTAGTTTGGGCCTGTTTGCTACAGGCGTCTAAACTTTGTCCTGCAAGCGCTTGGGATCCTTTCAATTTCTCCAAGCACAGAACCCAACCACATCAACGATGGTGAGTCCCTCTACGCATTTACCGCCTCCAATGCGATAGAAATAAGCATATCTCGTGTTTCATGGCGAAATTTGGGAGCTGGAGGAGAGAGATAGAGCTGGATCGCGCATTGGGAGGATGGATTACGAACTGGACAGGCTTGACTGACTGACTTTCGCGTAGCCTCCCAAAAAAGTCAAGGCCCCCAAGGAAGAAACCACCGTATCCCTCGGTCCCCAGGTCGCAGAGGGTGAACTCGTCTTCGGTGTTGCCCACATCTTTGCCTCTTTCAACGACACCTTCGTCCATGTTACCGATCTTTCTGGAAAGGAAACTGTCTCTCGTGTCACTGGTGCGCAAGTTACGCTTGTATATTTGAGACACATAGCTGATCGAGGCTCGCGCCTTATAGGTGGCATGAAGGTCAAGGCCGATCGTGACGAGTCCTCTCCCTACGCTGCCATGTTGGCTGCTCAGGACGTCGCTGCACGATGCCGTGAAGTCGGAATCACCGCCCTCCACATCAAGCTCCGCGCTACTGGTGGCACTGGTACCAAGACTCCTGGACCTGGTGCTCAGAGCGCTCTCCGTGCCCTCGCTCGTGCCGGTATGCGTATTGGCAGAATCGAGGATGTCACCCCCGTCCCCACCGATTGCACCAGGCGCAAGGTTAGTTGACTTCATTTGCATTCGGTAGGCCAATTCTAACTGGTTTTCGTCAGGGTGGTCGCCGTGGTCGCCGTCTCTGATGCGCTACCTCTGTGGCTATATCCGTTGGGTTGGATTTCCTTTGGGCTACCTTGACATTCATGGTTAACATACCGATTTGTACTTACGATATGTGAATCCATGTCGTCGCTCGACACGCAGCGGAGTTCGCGTCGTACGTTTGTGCGATATGACCTGCCCCGTGGTCTTGCCTGGCTTTTGCCTCTTCACGATTCCTGTATGAACTCTGAGGATGTTTAAGGATATGAACTGACAGTGAGGCATGAGCGTCTTATGGAGTCCCTGTCGGCGGGAGGTAATGGGGTCCCTTTCTGAGGATTATGAACATGATAAGATGAATCTAGGTTACCTGTGTACATCTAGGTATGTACTCCACACATTATAATACGAGCGACAAATATCAACTTTCTAGTGAGCAAACACTCCGAGTACGAGTAGATTAACCAGAGGAAGTAACAACTTTTACGAGTGAATGGGCTTGCCGCTGGCTGCCATACACGCTTCCTTGAAGGCTTCTGAGAGGGTGGGCTGGGTAACCGGAACATGGTATCAGTATAGCCCGGAACAAGTGATATAGAGAAGTACGCACGTGTGCATGAGTTGTCCTTGCGACGTCTTCGGAGCTTGCGCCGTACTCCATCGCCAAAACACCCTCAGCAATCATCTCACCGGCGTTGGGGCCAATGATGTGGACACCAAGGATTCGGTCTGTCTCCTTCTCAGCGAGAATCTTCACGAAACCTTCAGTGTCGACGTTGGTCTTGGCACGGGAGTTGGCGGTGAAGTTGAATTTGCCGACCTATTGATGGGTTAGTTGAAAGTGGCGAATGCGATACGTCCGAAGGGAACATACGTTGTACTTGACGCCCTCCTTCTTGAGGTCTTGCTCGGTCTTGCCAACCCAAGCAACCTCAGGGTGTGTGTAGACAACGGAAGGGATGGCAGCGTAGTTGACATGACCGTGGCCGGACTTGATGTACTCGACGGCAGCGATACCTAAGAGTTCATACTGGTTACGCGGTGTGTGGATAATGAACAGAATAATGCGCACCTTCTTCCTCAGCCTTGTGTGCCAACATAGGTCCGAATGTAACGTCTCCGATACACTTGATACCCTTCACGCTGGTGTTGAATTGGTCATCGATGACGATGCGACCTTTGTTGTCAACCTCAACACCAATAGCCTCAAGATTGAGGCCTTGAGTGTACGGACGACGACCGATAGCCACGAGAACGACGTCGGCGTTGATCTGAGATGAACAGATATATATGAGAACCGAGAAATTTTCCAAAAACGCGGGAACTTACCTCCTCCTCCTTGCCACCCTTGGCAGCCTCAACCTTGACGACAACGTTGTCGCCGTTGGCGCCTTGTACTCTCTCACCACCCACGACCTTGGTGTTCAACTTGAACTTCAAGCCCTGCTTCTGCAACAGCTTCTGGAAGTTCTTCGCAACCTCCTCATCGATACCAGCACCTCCGATCCCTCCCAGGAATTCAACGACGGTGACTTCCGCTCCGAGCCTACTCCAGACCGAGCCCAACTCTAGCCCAATGACACCACCACCAATGACGACCATCTTCTCGGGGACCTTCTCCAGTGAAAGAGCACCGGTCGAAGAGATAATGACCTTCTCATCAATATCAGGAACGGCACCACCGGGGAAGGGTGTAACTTCGGAACCGGTGGCGATAATGGTGTTTTTGGTGGTAAGGGTAGTCTGCGAGTTGTCCTCGTTGAGGGTGACGGAGATTTCGGTGGGGGAAGCAAAGGAAGCAGTACCCTTGACGTATGTCACGCCGTTTTGCTTGAAGAGGAATTCGACACCCTTTGTGAGGCCAGTCACGGAGGAGTCTTTTGCGGCAAGCATCGTCGGAAGGTTCAGGGAAACTTCGCCGACTGGAAAGGTACCCGACGTTAGTCACAGGCCGCAAAAAAACAAAATGGACGAAGTAAACGCGTTGGAGAAACAGAGAATGTGTTCTCCAAAAGCAAAGATACAGGCATTTCACAGAACTCATGAAAATTTGCGAGGAAGATCGAGTAAGAGACTCGTGATACGTACCTTCGATACCTCTCTTCTTGAAATCATGCTGGGCTTGGTGGTACAGGTGCGAGTTGTTCAACATGGCCTTTGACGGGATACACCCGACGTTCAAACACGTTCCTCCAAGCGATCCACGCTTTTCGACACAGGCCGTTCGGAGTCCAAGCTGGGCTGCCTTGATGGCTGCCACGTATCCACCGGGGCCACCACCAATGACTACAACATCATAAGGCTCATCTGCAGCGGAAGCATAACCACGTCGGAATAGCGGAACTTGAGTTGCTCGAGAAACAGAGGTGTGAGCAAAGGTAGTTTGGCGGAGGCGACGAGAAATGCTCTGTCGAGAACGAACGTCAGGAATTCTAACTCTCATGAAGAAAGTTGGAACAAAATGCGTACCCGTTGTGCTGTTCTCTGTAGCTGTAACATTGGACGCGGTGGTGGATGGATGACAAGACGGTTCTACCAGGCTCGGGCTGATGAGCAAGCCCGCAAGGTCCGGAACATGCCGACAACTCGGCGACAGAGACAAGCGCCCGTCTTTCTCCGTGACTCACCCTTGACCTGAACCCAGGACTCAACCAGGACATCCTCAGCACTCGCCGACCGCCTAAATTATCGACCAGTATTTCGTCAAGTGCTCTACGCTGCGAGGATTTAGTCGAAGTGGCCGAAGAAGGGCTCGGGCAGTCGTTGGGACTTCTCAATTCGCCTCTCTCTTGATGTCCAGCTGCCGTATAGCTAAATGAATCATGTCGGATCGTTCAAACTCTTCAGAGTCTGCGATCGAATCAGCTTTCTGGCTGGTTGACCCACTACAGATCTACGAAGTGCAAGCAACGCGATAGCACCGGGCAGGGGACATCCTATCCTGAACTCCTCCATGTGAGTACTTCGCCAATACTCTTGCAACGCGAGCAAAACACGGCACAAATGGTGCCTAGTTCAATATTTTATCAAAGCGATAGATCTTGATGTCCCTTGAGTCTTGGGCCCTCTATCTTTACGCGACTGCATCTTACTGCATCATGATAATACATAGTCAACAACGTCGATGAAAACGCTTGGATTCTACAGCGAGCGTCTTTCAACTTGATTATCAGACCAGCACCAGTGCGATTCCGAATATATACGGATCATGGCGGACCATGCGCTCAGATGGAAATCTTATAAAGCAACCTCCTCACCAGTCGTTCTCCATGGGCCGTCTCACCCTGTTTTATCAAAACAAATTTTGCAGGTTCATACTGCGCTCTACCGTCGTAAAGTTGAGCCTACAAGATCTGTTTATCGGGGCCAAGCCTTCAATTTCCCTGCTGCTATATTGCAGACTGTTGCGGAGTACCCTCGAGCTCAGGACTTTGACCGGTTCCTGGCACCCACCGATACGCCACCTCCAAAAAATGAATCAAGATCCCTCCGAGCGGGAACGCTCGACGTCTGCCCAGGAGCTGGTATACAGGCTCTTGGTAGCACTCTGGAGCATTTTGAAAGACTTTCTGGTTACGAAGACTTGGCGACCACATGAACGCTCATAAACCAAGCAGAACCCAAGCACTGAGCGCGGCGAGCTCTATTCCAGCATCTTGCATCTTAGCCTCGGCATCTGGACCCCACAGTCTTGGAGCAAAGCGAACCTGGCGGCTTGTGGTCCCATATAAGACCATCATCCGGTGGTCTCTGGTTTCTTTCGTGGACCTTGTCCCCAGCTTCAACTTTCAAAGGGCAGCACCTCAGCGCAACGTTAACATGCAGTCCGAAAAAGAAGAGAAGGCCTCACTTTCCTCCGATGGCAAGTCCGCGATGCCGAGGGAAACCGCACCTCCCACCGCCTCTTTGCACGACGTCAGCAGGGAGCAAGCGACCAGGAAGCAGCCGTGGCACCGCAAACTGTTGAACGAGGTAAAAAAGCCTGGCTCTGCCATTCAGATCATCATCGCAGCCGTGTTCGCGATTGCTCTTGGCCTTATCACGAAGACACAAGTTGAGGCCGCTGGGAAGACGATCCCCACCGCGGCACTCCAGCTGACAGGTGTAGTGGGTCAGCTTTGGTTACGGGCTTTGAAGGCTGTCGGTGAGTTTTTCTTTCGCCTTCGGAGGAGAAGGATACTATCGTGACGTTGCGTTCTCACTGACGTGGTGTCCTCCTAGTCCTTCCCCTCATCATCACGGCCATGATCCTTGCCGTCCAAAAACTCAAAGAGATGACGGGTAGCGGAGCGCGCCTTGCCAAGATCTCGGTCGGATACTACGTCTGCACCACACTCATCGCTATAACCATAAGCTGCCTTATGGTCTCGCTGGTCTGGATGCGACAGTGGGAGGCAGTCGAAAACCCAGGAGACGGCGGCCAGCACACTGACAAGCTCCAGAGCAAAACCTGGTACGAGTCCATCATAGCCCTTTGCGAAAGCTTCATCCCCGACAATGTCTTCCGTACTTTGGCCGACAACGAACTCCTCGCCGTCCTGATCACAGCGGTGATTTTGGGGTACTTGCTGGACACCAAGTCACCTATTGTGCGCGCCATCCGCGAAATTGAAGAGTTGGTCATGGTTGTCATCAACTGGCTGATCAAAGTGGCGCCCATTGGTGTCTTCTTCCTCATCTTCTCAAACCTGCTCAAGCTCGACATCGCATCCGTGGGACAGAACCTGGGTTTGCTGATTGCTGCTGCTCTAACGGGCATGTTCCTTCATATGTTTGTCGTGACCCCCGCCATCTACTTTTTCGTGGTGCGCCAGAATCCTTACAGCCATTGGATCAAGTGCTCGCCTGCTTGGATCACAGCTTGGGGTACGGCTTCGTCGGCTGCGACATTGCCAGTCACACTGCGGGTGGTACGGGAGCGAGGGGTTCCCAACATCGTCTCCAAGTTCGCCATTCCTTTGGGTTGCTTGATCAATATGGATGGGTGAGTTTGCCTCCCTTCTTTTTATGGTCGTAATGAACACCATTAATACTTGAAATCCCATAGAACCGCTATTTACTTCCCTGTCGTCGTCGGTTTCCTCGCCGCCACCCAGAGCATTACCCTCGACCCCGGACAGTGGGCTCTCGTCGCTCTACTCGCCACACTCGCCTCCATTGGAACGACCCCGATTCCCAGCGCGTCGCTCGTACTGACTGTGATGATTGCTGAGAACGTCAACGTCCCCGTCACGGGTATGTTCGGTGTGGTGCTCGCCATCGACTGGTTCTTGGACCGATTCCGGACAGCCGTCAACATCAGTAGCGACCTCTTCGGTGTCGTGGTCATCGCCAAGCTCTCAGGTCTGGAGGACGATGATGAGACGCTCGACGAGGCTCGTGAACAAGAACCTACTATGGAGGCCAGGAATGGTCCTGATCGGGTTTGAGCGGGGGGGGCTTTTTTTCTTCATTTATTTGCATGCAATTGGCACTTCTGGTCTAGTGTATGAGATGTAAGATGTAATATGTCAGCGTATATACTTAACTAACTTACCTGGGTGGAACTGTTGGTGAAGTCAATTGGGCCATCTCGGGTCTATAACGAGTATCGTCTCATTATCCGACTGCCGAAAGGTTAAAGTGACTTTTCAACAAGTGATTCAGTCTATTGAGAATGGGGATTTCCGTACAGAGAAATGACATTCAATGCATTTTACCTCAGTACCTATGTATTCTCCGACAGGACAGTTTGTACTTCATAAATTCCCTTTCTTGTTCAAGTCCCTTAACTTCAGACGGCCGCAATTATCTCACCAAGCCCAACGAACATGGGGGTTTTCAGGCGCCAGTAATAACGAAGACCTCGCCCGTATTGTCGCTCGTCACGAACAAGCGGCCCTGTGCGTCCCACGCAAGACCAACTGGGCGGAAGCAGCCGTCAGGACAGGCGGTATTGTTCTGGTTGGTCATGATCCTGATTTCGGCGCTGCTACTGTTGGACGGATGTGTTGGTTCTCCGTCGGTGAAGTTCACGAGGGAAAGGCGGTAGCCGTCACCAGGCTGACGATTCCTATGAAGGGAGCATTCAGTCAGCATCACTATCCATCGACATCGCTGCTAAGTGTTGGACGATAGACATACCAGCTGCCGTGGAACGCGATGTAAGCCGAGCTCCCATTGGGATGAATCTTGATGTCCAACGGTGCAGTATGACTTGGGAAAGAGATCCTTGGCGCTATACGTTCGTTTTGGCACATCTCGTCCGTCACGTTGTCGGAGGGTGTTCCAACAACGAATTGGGTGCCAACTGTGATGTTCGGCATCATAGAAAGAACAGAAGTGTCCCAGGCAGTGACACATAGAGGGTATCCATAATTGGCGCCACGTTCGGGGCCAACGAAGGTCAAATTACCGTGATAATTCAGCTCCTCTGCGGGGTTGGTGTTGTGCACATCAACATCCGTGCGGTTGAGGTTATCGGAAGAGTTTTCGACAGACCACTGACGGTTCCACCGTGAGCTACAAGACCTTCCCAACTTTGAGAAACACTCACGATGTCGCCAGTGACAGGGTCCTCGTCAACTCCAACGCTGTTCCTAAGGCCCCAGCCCAAAACTTCACCAGAAGTATAGTTGACTGTCTCGTCTCCGATGGTCGTAAGGTTAAAAATCCGGATCTGGCTTCGTCCTGAGGCGATATCCACAGTTCCGGGATCTATGTTGGCATTGGAACCAACGGAAACCAACAGAAGTTCTGGGATCTTGCGCGAGAGACGCAAAGTTCGAGTTACGTGGTCCGTCTGGTCGGGAATTGTGATTAGCCTCTTCGCCGTGCCGACAGTGCCCTCTGCGGCATCATATGGGTAGGCATAAACATCAGTTTTGCTTGAGACATATAGGATGGTGCCGTCGTGGGAGATGTCAATGCCATGGTTGAGCTAATCCGTTTGGGGTCAGTGATATTGTTCGCTCCATGTCAGGTAAAAGTCCTCACGTTGATATCCGGGATGAGCACCTTACTTGACTCAACGCAAACATCGAGACCACCGTTGTCCGTTAATTTTGCATACCGAATGCCGACCTGATCTTGTTCAGCGATGAGTAGGTTTCCAAGAGGGTCGAACACTAGATGACGTGGGGCCTTCAGGCCGTTCATGACGACGCGCGATTCGTAACCATCTGCCATGACAGGAGGGAAAGCTGGGTTGATCGTTTGGCATGATTGCGCAGTGGCCTGTGGCAAAACCAGGAGCGCTGCGCTCACGAAAGACAGCAGTCCAGTCATGCGAGCCATTGATGATGGAGGGAAGAAGAGGGAAGAGCGAGGAAATTTGAATGCTTGCGCTCAGGCCCGTGAGGTCGACCGTTATTTTATACCGAAAGTATAGCGCAACATCGTGCCAAGACAATGACGACCCCTCACTTCAATGAATGGAGTTTGTGTCTTCCATATGAGACAGCTGACTCACACGCACGGTGGTGAGCAGGAAAAGGTAGTCTCTCCTTCTTCTCTCCCTTCTCCCGGGAAATGACCAAGTCATCCTAGGGCAGATGACAGTAAGCAACGCGGCTCAGAGACTGGATGTTTGGCTCGAAAAGTAGACTTACATGACCGGGTGTACGAATAGCCTGTACCCCAGATTGCACCGTTTCATTCTGTATACGAGCGACCCAGGGTGGAAATAGTATCAGACCTTCAAATCCGGCGGACTTCGGACTAACCACTGGATACGATTCGCAACTTCTAACTCCAGATTGACTCCAGAACCTTCAACGCCACCCATACCATCGTACTCGATAAGTGAAATTCGTTCCCAAAGTACTCCATTGAGCTGATCCGAGTTTTATGGTCAGCAACACTAGCTCCGTCACTTTCTCCAATGAAACAGCGTCGGTGGGAGAATAACGACTGTTTCGTCAGGGGCAATAGCATAGTGTAGGGATGAACCGCATCGGGGAAGGGTGCAACGTCAAGATATCGGGACCAATGTAAAGTATCTTTGGAGGATAGGACCGTGGAGCTTCGGATTGTACGCCGATCTCGACCAAAGAAGTAAAGAACTGAGTTCGAAGTAGATTTGCAGTCAGAGTGAGGCTTCCAACGTGAGTACTGTCGCGAGGGATTTCCTATTGCCGAGTTTGACTCCCTGGTATGCGTGTTGCGCTGAGGCTCGAAGAACTGAGATGAGGGGCGGCAGGACCCCAGGGTGCGCGTAAAGTACTCGGAGAGGCAAAGATGGAACTCCCAGCGGTATGTATGGTCGACCCTTGGTATGGTCAAATTGACTTCTGGAATAGTCTGAAACAGAATGCAGATTGAAGGAGGGTCTCGGCGGCGGCGGCGAGGCTCAAACACTTCTATAGAGAGCTAAACAGCATGCATACAACATATCATGCGCGTTGAGTGAGGAAGGAGAGAAGGTTGGGAATACTCAATCTGATGACACCACGTTTTGGACTTACAGCCGGAAGATGCCGAACTTGATGCCAGTCAATGCAACTTCTAGCAAAGCCACCGTCTCACGCTAACGAGAGTGAGATATCGACGATCAATATCGTTTGGATTCGAGATGCTGACAATGAAAATGTTGCTATATACTTGGCAGCTACTCATGACCACCAAAGAAAACGCATATATAGGCTATAACACTAGACACTAATGATGCGAGCTTCAAGTCAGCACGACGGGCACTGGTGCACTAGTACGTACTCACACATTGCTTGCGATCGTCAGTGAGTACTGTAGTCTGAATACTTGAGACTCAGGTCGTATCGGTGAGAAACCAACTTTCAGAGCCTTCTTCGAGAGGGACATTTGGTGGAAGCTTACTCAAGGTGTCATGGTGGTCGGAAGAGGCAACGCGTTAGCGAACGTGACGAACACGACTATGACCCAGCTGAAAATAGGGTAACACTAATTCCCCAAAAGGCCGGGAATCTACTGAGGTACACAATCCACCGTCGGGACGTTGGGAGGGCCGCTCGCGTGGGCACATGTTTACACAGACTTGTTCTCATTGATTCATCGACAGAATAGTGATTTTCGGCACAATGAAATGTTGGATGAATCCTACCTGAGCCTTTCGTACGTACGGATCTTTAGCACAACCATTTCGTGTTCCCCCGATAAGACATTCCTGCACTCTGTGTAATACAACTTGGGATTCGGACATCAACAATCATCAAGCGCGATAATAATTGGGAGCTTCAGGCACCAGTGATCACGAAGACTTCCCCTGTGTTGTCGCTCGTCATGAACAAGCGGCCCTTTGTATCCCACGCGAGACCCACTGGGCGGAAGCAGCCATTCGGGCAGGCGGCATTGTTCTGGTTGGTCATGATCCTGACTTCAGCAGTGCTACTGGTGGATGGTTGTGTTGGCTGTCCGCCGGTGAAGTCGACGCGGGAAAGGCGGTAGCCATCCCCAGGCTGACGATTCCTTTTGAGAGAGTTCGATTAGCATTACAAGCACAGGTCCACGGAGCCAATCATTAGACGGTGCACGTACCAACTTCCATGGAATGAGATGTAGGCCGAAGTCCCATTGGGATGGATCTTGATGTCCAATGGTGCAGTGTGGCTTGGGAAAGAGATCCTCGGAGCAACACGTTGTGTTTGACACATCTGGTCTGTTGTGTTGCCAGAGGGTGCTCCAACGACGAATTGGGTGCCGACTTTGATGTTCGGTATCATCGTCAGAACGGAGGGATCCCAGGCAGCAACGCATAATGGGTATCCATAGTTGGAGCCACGTTCAGAGCCAGCGACGGTCAGATTGCCGTGGAAGTTCAGCTCCTCTGCGGGGTTGGTGTTGTGCACATCGACACCGTTGCGATTGAGGTTATCGGAAGAGTTTTCAACGGACCACTGGCGGTTCCACTGTGAGTCGCGAAACTTTCTGTTCCTCGAGAAACACTCACAACGCCGCCGGTGACGGGGTCCTCGTCAACTCCAACACTATTCCTGAGGCCCCAGCCCAAAACCTGTCCAGAAGTATAACTTACGGGCGTGCTTCCGATGGTTGTGAGGTTGAAAATACGGATCTGGCTCCGACCAGAGGTGATGTTCACCGTTCCTGGATCTATGTTGGCATTAGACCCAACCGAAACCATAAGAAGGTCTGGTTTCTTGCGCGAAAGACGCAGTGTTCGAGTTACGTGGTCAGCTTGGTCGGGGATTGTGATTAATCTCTTCGCAGTGCCGACAGTGCCGTTTGCGGCGTTGTATGGGTAGGCGTAAACATCAGTTTTGCTTGAGACATAGAGGGTGGCGCCATCACGAGAGATGTCAATACCATGGTTGAGCTAGTTGGATTCAGGTCAGTCATTGCTGTACTACGGTCTATGCCAGGTGAAGATTCTCACATTAACATCTGGAATGAGCACCTTCGTCGACTCGACGCAAATATTGAGGCCACCATTGTCCCTCAACTTCGCATATCGGATACCGACCTGGCCCTGTTCGGCGATGAGTAAGTTTCCAAGGGTGTCGAACGCCAGATGGCGTGGGGCCTTCAGCCCGTTCATGACGACGCGCGATTGAAATCCATTTGCCATGACAGGAGGGAAAGCTGGGTTGATCGTTTGGCATGATTGCGCAGTGGCCTGTGGCAGAACCAGAAGCGCTGCGCTTACAAGGGACAGCAGTCCGGTCATGCGAGTCATCGATGATAGAGGGAAGAAGGGGGAAGAGCGAGAAAAATTTGAATATTCACGCTCAGGCCCGTGAGGTGTATCATTATTTTATACACGGGCCCCTCAACATCGCGCCAAGCCAATGTGCTTTTTGAAGTGAATGGAATGGAGTTCGTGTTCTGCATATGACATGGAACCAGCTGACTTACACACACGGTGGTGAGTAGAAAATCTCCAAATCTTCGGTGTTCACTCTCCCTGTTTTCCCGTATATTGTCCAAATAGCCTATGTTCTCATTCTAGGGCAGATGATAGTGAGTAGCACGGATCAGAGACTGCAAGACGGGCTCAAAAGACGGATAGACTTACATGGTCGGTTATACCCCGGATTCCGATGTGTACCTTAGTAGACCTTGCATCGGTTCCGTTGTGTCGTGTGTAGCAACCGGTCCAGGGTGGAGGATACCATCGTCGACCCTCAAACCTGGCCTCCGGGATAATCACTGGATATGGTTCGCGAATACTGACTCCAGGGACTCTAGGACTGCAGCGCCACCCATATCATCGTACTCTATAAGTAAAGTCTGCTCCGAGAGCACCCCATTTGAGCTGATCCGTATTTCAAAGCCAGCAACCCCAGTTCAGTCATTTTTTCCAATGAAAAAGCGTCAGTGGGAGAATGATGACCGTTTCGTCAAGGGCAATAGTAGAGTCCATATGTACCGCAGCGGGGAAGGGTGCAGAGTCAGGATTTCGAATTCAATGATGTATATACCTTGAAAAAGGGCCGCTGAGTTCAGGGTCATGATTCAACGTCGTACAACGAGGCGAAGGAGAAGAGTTCGAGGGAAGAAGCACAGCACTTGGGGGATGAGACTTTGGGTTTGTTATTGTTACAGTATTTTTCAGACCCTGTTGAATCGAGCGTGGGCGTCGAACCTCCAGCAGGTGTAGATGGTGCCAACTTCCAAGGCTTGGAAAAGGAGACTGAGTGACTATTAGTTCCAGAGAGTCACTAGTTAGGACTCCAGAAGGCGTGCAGCTATCAGTGTCTGCGACTTGAGGAAGGTAAAAAGATGGAAGTCTAGATGGTTGAACTGGTCGACCCTGGGTATGGTCAAATTGGGAGTGACTGGGATAAGCGAATGCAGAGCGAGAAAAAGGGTCTTAGCTCGTTCTGCAGGGAAAGGACAGCATGGCCATCTATACAACATCATGCGCGTCGTGGGGGGAGGGAAGATCGAAATTCTCAGATTGATGACAACACGTTGCGGCCGGAAGATGCCGAGCTTTGTCTCACGAGTTACCACGCCACCACACCACCGCGACTGGTCGTAGACTAAGATAGTCTCCCTCCACCGCAGTAACGAGAGCAAGATAACAATAAAAGGGCTTGATACTACGAGATCTTCGCAACCATTAAGACCAAGATCAAAGTAATGATATAAGCTACACACCCAAAAGATGTGACAACGCGGTCTACGGCGCGAGGGGTAGTAGATATATGCAAGAATAACAGCTCTAGCGGGGCTCCAAAAGGCACGCATCAGCAGAGTGACCTTCTATGAAACCAAAGACCACTTTCGTCGGTCAGACGAAGAGTTCGACCCACTGGCTGAAGCCCCGTATTGTACCCTCGCTGCGTTTGCACCCAAAAATTTCTTTTCACTTCGAGTCTATTGGACTTGAGTACCACTGGGACGCAGAAGGACGGATGAACTTACTCAGAGCGGGGCCAGTCGATTGCGTCAATTTGTATCTCCTTCAACTTGGGAAGCATCGCCGTGTTGATGGCCGTGAAGAAATCGAGCCATCTAACTTGGGCTTCAGTCCTCTTCGCAGTGCTTCCCACGCGAGCAGGATGCCCGAGGACGTGTCTGGAGACAGATAGGCAGTGATTTTGTAAGCGAGCTAACTTTCGATGAGAATGTAGACCATACTTGATGCCAAGCAATATCAGGCGCTCCAACCGATGAGGCACGGAAGCCTTAAGAAGACCACCCCAAGGGTTCTACAGAATGAATAAAATTCAATTTATCAAACACTGATGATGGGCCAGGAGCTCATAGGCTTACCGTTTCCCCAATTTTTTCAACGCCCACTCGAGGTAATATAACTAGTTCCACTAGAGAGTGGCATAAATCGAGTGGCCCAAGGACCCAGTTTTCTAGAGACGTGCTCCACCAGTACAACCGAAGGGCCGTTAACTTCCAACCGTGCGATATGAGGAAACTTTCGATGATGGTTTGAGGGTGGTCACTAATATCACAGTGCAATTCCTTGAGCGCGGGCAGCCTGGGGTTCAAATCCATCAGTCTTAGTGTAGTGTGAAGAGAAGAGGGGAAGCCTCACTCCATTTGACGGATTAAATTGACAAACGGCACACCGCAGCCGTTCACCTTGAGGGTATGTAATCGAGGAAGTGCGTCGGAATACACAGCGAATGGTGGTAAGATATTCTGCCCAATGAGTTCCAGCGTGTGGAGGGCATCGAGGTGCGAGAACACGGCCGAAGGGAGCGGGAAGTTGGCTTGTACCATGTCGAGGTTCTGAGATAAATACTGCAGACGACTAGGGGAACTGATCCACGGTAATACCATGATGTCGCGTGAGACGAACTCGAGGTTCGGTAATGGAGTAGTAATAACCACCGGGAATTGGGGGGATATATCCATCCTCACGAGGCGTAGGTATCTTACATGCTCCCCCAGTTCCGGATCGCCTTCAAGTTGACGGGCGAAAAGCTTCGCTTGCAAACGGTCGAATAGAATCGGAGACATGTAGAGAAAACGCTCTCCCAGGAACTGAGGACTGTGGTCAGCGGGCTCGACGCCGGTGCAGTAGCTTGTTGATCACGGACCTTAAACTTCTTGCACACAAGCAAGATGTTACGACGCGTGAATGCGACACATTTACAATCCTTCCGTTCCGCTTCGTCCTGTTCTTCCCGCTGCGAAATGCTGATAGACGTTGTTGAATATGATTTGTGTGTAGCGTACGCGAAGATGCGAGTCCAAACTTCGTAAGGAATCCTTTGAGGGAGCAAAGGGGTTATGTGTGGTGGCGGTATAACGAGTTGAGCCCAGTGATCTATTCCGGGGGAGATCAAGTTCGGAAGTAGGGGAACTGTTCCCTGAGTCGTCGTCGGACGGCGAGTAGCAACCCTGGTAGCAAGGTCAGTCAAAGAAGGACTGGTAAAGGGAGAGCAAGATACCAATATCCCGACTCCGAAGAAGATACGTCGTAACCTTCCTGAAATTCCAGCTCTTGTACAAGATCTCGGGCGCTGTTTATTCCTAAAGCGAACCGGAAGTGAGACCGAACACCAGAGAAAGAGATATGACGGAGGCTTTGCATTCGACACAGTGAGAAGAATGCTACAACATTCCAGACGTGAGTCACCTGTACTCGCTCCAGGCGTGTACAGTTTTGGAGCGATGTGAAGAGGTTATCGTCGTGCAGGGGTTCGGAATTGAAGAACGTGAAATCTCTCTGTTTGAAGAATGCGACGCACTGAGCAAGACACAGAGCAAAGAAAGAAGTTGAATGACTTGCCAAAGTCGAGGTCCAATGAGCTATGGACATGGAGAGAGCCTCAACCAAATCACGACGCGTCGAGGGACGACGAGACCCTCGGTTCATGTCCAGTCCCAACGACTGTATCCTCAATTCGGGTAGGCCTGCCAGTACCGGTATCTCCCCGAGAGCAGACAAGTCCATTGCCACGTAGAGAGTATGTATGTTATCTTTGCAGGCGGCGACGATCTTCAAAAGTGACACCGTGGAATACCCGCCTTCGATACGTAGTCGACGCAAAAAATTTGAACGGGACGGGTTTGTGCGAAGAGTCCTCCAGAGTGAGACGGCTTGAACGTTCGCTCTAATGATAGCTGCCTCGTATAGAAAGGGAATTCCGATGCGATTCCATTGGCGGGAGACAAGGAGGAGGTTGCACTCGTTGGAGTCCCCTGTTGTAAAAAAGGTGGAAAGCTGGGATGGAGTAGAAAAGGTCTTGTCCGGAATGATCAACGCGTGTTTCAAAATCTGCTCAACGATTTCGTCAGGGAAATTGGGGGCCATGGAAGAAGGAGTGTAGTGAAACTGGTAGGTAGTTGGAGACCTGAAGTTTGAAAGGGTACTTGGGCATATCCGTCCCACGCCAATCTCAAAAATGCTCGTAACTAATATAGCCGCATCCCCAAAAGGAACGGAATATGACAGCGCCAGCGGGACGGTGTTAGCCGCCTCATGCTCTCAGCCGGTGGATGCGCTGACGAAGTTCTCCGCCAGGGAAGGCTGAAAACTACCACCGGGTCTCTGCTTTCTTGATTTGTTTGTTGTCGTTCCAAAACGTTCCGAGTCGAATCTTGGCCACGATTCTTGAGGCAATGGTATATGACAGAACGGGCGACGATGCGAAGTCGCAAAAACCTTCAACCTGTCCTGTCGATTTGAAGATGGTGGTACGTTGTTATATGACTGGAAGCTGCGAAGGGATCTTGGTAACACGGCAGTTTGAATTTGGGCCACTCCATTCTGTCGAGGATAGCGAGTCATTCAAGTCCCTGGACAAGTTACAAATCACTGCATGATCATGTCTACCTCGAAGAGCCTGAAGAGTTGAGAAAGTAGAGTCTGTTTGTGAATTGCTTTTGCGTTGGAAGGCCTTTGCGTCCCAGAGAAGGGATCTATCTGGTATCCTCTTGACACAGAAACTAGCAACTGTTTCGATGAGTATCGGGCTAGTGTTGGCTCTATTGACAATAACAAGGTTGTTAGGAATCATCGGGGCTGCCTGTTCGTTTCCCACGCATCTCTTCTCCCCTCCTCCACAGTCTCGATTGATAGCACGGCCATTTTGATCTTGATTTGGTCTCAAACACGGCTGGCACGCGTTTTGACGCGTCTTTGGGGATATATAATCAGTGCGTAGCTGGACACGGAGCTTCGCTTGTGTTATTCAGGAATTTTCTCTGTTACAGTCACCTCAAGCTCAACATATCAACGTTACGACACATTCAACGATAACGCTCGTCTTCGGCTCGTAGACCCCTACCACTACAATGTCGGCTCTAGGCAACTCTCGAAGTACAACAAAGGACTCTAAACGGACGTCATTGAGCGCCATTCCATCGATATCATCCAAATTGTCCACGGCGAGCAGCAGACGGCTGTCGACACCGACAACGAGCTCGAGGGCGACGTTGAACCCAAAGGCATTGCCAGTCTCGTCACCATTGTCCCCGACACCCTCAGGAGTTGGCACGAGTAATGGCGGGTTACCACGACCAAAGGCAACTCCTTCAATTGCGAGCAGAAGGTCGGTAGTTAGGCCAGCCTCCATGTACTCTCCAAGTAAACCGCCAGCATCCACAATTCACGACAACGAGCAGTCGACGTCGACCACAACACCATCCCGACCCAGAGTCACCTCGATGCTTTCCACTCCTTCTCGTGCACGTGTATCGTCATCTGCCAACCTCCCCAGCTCTCCTCTCAAATCGCCTACCTCGGTCCCCCAGCACTCTCCGTCGGCCAGTATCAGCCAACAAAGTCCGGGAACTGGACTCGTGCTACCGAATGGTCGAAATTTAACCCCGAAATCATCTCCGCAGCGCTCTCTCAGCGCGCGTGTTACTCCTTCAGCCAAAGGCACGCCGCCTGCACGTTCCATATCTGAATTTACCCTCCCGACGGCTCAGATCCACTCGCCTCCTTCGAAGCAAAGTACACCCAAGTCTCGTAGAGCAGCAAGCGGCAGCGTTATTCCTGCCCATGTGCGTGAGACCGAGAAACCGAAACTGTTATTCGAGTCGCCTGCGATGTTGGGGAAGCTGAATGGAGGAAACAACAGCCTGGGAGATATAGAACTGGGAATGAGCAGCCCCGAGAACCATTTCTTCTCTGTGACTGCACCAACTGGGATTCCGTCAGTATGGGGTGATGATGATATGTCTTTGGATATGGTCACAGAGGATGCGGGTGAGCTGGGTGAAGCGGATGAAGACGTAAGTAACACACATCTCTCACCATAATGCAAAACGTTGACTCTTCCCTCTGTCAAGCTTCTCCCTTTGCTGACCCAAATCTCGACGCTTCACTCCCGGAAAATCACCTCGTACAAAAGACTCCTCGAGCGCGCGCAATTGTCATCCGCTGCTCAGCTTCACGCACTACAGGCGGAGATTCACATGCTGCGTCAACAATTAGAGTCACACGGTCAACCTCAAGTAGGAACCACCCACCTCGACATCGATGTGTTATGTCCGAATTGTAGCGCACACAAGAAGGGGTATTGGGGAGGGATGCGTGGCCACCCAGATGGCGACCAAAGTAGTGAAGACATGGATGGGACTGATGAGCTCGTGAGCGTTCTGAAGGGTCAAGGAAAGGGACCCAATGGCAAATGGATGTTCGACGAGAAAGCAGTGACGAGGGTTGTCAAGAAAATGGGAAGAGAGGCGAGAGGCCGGCTGTAAGTGGCTTTTGACCTCTTCCCCTTTTTGGTTCGCTCAGTAGCTTTGACCAGGGTCTCGATCATCGTTGGTGGTATGTTCGTATCCTTTATTGGCGAATCCCGTCTGACGTTGTTCCGTTTCAATTAGCCTCACATCCTGGCGATATACCGCTCCAAATATTACTCCTCCAAAAATACCTGAAGTCCACTTACGATATCCTTGGAAACCTTGCACCCAACCTCGCTTTGCGAGTCCTCAAAGAGTTCTCTGTCAGCGAAGTTGTGCAACTGGCCAGAGTACGCATTCCTCACTCCAGCTTGCCGCAGTCTTTGACCTCATTTGCACCTTATAGGTAAACAAATCGTGGTATGAAGTTGTCCACCATCCATCTCTATGGCGTTACCACTCTATCCGACTTACCTCTACTGATCCCGTCCCACTTCAACCACCGCCGACACCAGAAGGATGGTTCCCGTTGTACAAATCGTTACACCATCTCCAGTCCAACTTAGCAAATGCACTACCTCAAAGGATCGCATTCCTCACTGGCCATACGAACTTTGTGACCGTGTTGATGTTGAGGGGGAGAAGACTGGTCAGCGGCAGTTACGACGAGAGTATACGATTCTGGGAGTTACCTGAGAGGCAGGAAGTTGGAGTCGGGCTTGGCACGAAAGGTATGGCAGAGTGCAAGAAGGTCCTGAAGGTTGGAAAAGTGGTCAGTTGTTTGGACTGGCTGATCGACGAAGGCGAGTCTCGATTAGCTTTGCCCAGCATATCCGTCTAACCGGTTTGTACTCAGAGGTATTCGTCGTCGGTTTTCATGATGTTGGGTGAGTCCCTCTACGCTGAGTTTCGTTCAAGTACTAAGAGTATCCAAAGCCGAGTACATCTATTCTCTTCCCTCACATACACGCTTCTCCAACAACTCTCCGGACATCTAAACGGTATCAGAGCTGTCGCGCTGAGTTCCAAGAATCTGGTCTCAGCGGGTGCAGACAAGGCGCTGGTGTGCTGGGATTGGCGCGCCGGCCAGAAGATCGTCAGGTTTGGACAACAAACTACTATCAATATCGGGGTGCAGATCATTGCAGGAGCCACCAGAGAGGAGGGAGAGCGAGTTGTCAGTGTGACCATTGATGGTGTGGTGAGGGTGTTCAGTATAGGTACGTATTCTCTCCCGTCCACCCACATCGCCATTGTTGAGGACATTTTCAGAGCGTCGTGAGATGATATCCCAGTTCAAACTGTCAGAACTGGGTGGCAGCGATCCTGTCCTAAATTCCAAGCTGTATAATGTGGGTGCGGCACCTAACAACATGCTGCAGTGCGTACTCGTCCCGATTGCAGCTTTGCCGGCTTGACTCAAACTCCTTTATAGATGGTTCGCAGCCAAGGGTACTCAAATGACGGTAGGATGCTCACCAACTGTGTCTTTTGCACTGCTAAGGTTCCCTCCTAGTGTGCAACCAAATCCGTCATTCTGCACCTTCAATGGCAAGAGGAAGCCGCCAGCGAACAGAACGGCAGCGCCAATGGTAACAAGACTAGCTTAGTTGCAAACACACCCACTTCTGCAAGCCGGCCATCCCTTCGTTCCCGCACCTCTTCGTCCTTCGCGAAGTCGACCTCGTCATTACCGGGTGCACCATCCCGGCGACCTTCTCTACTCACTTCGTCTACTGGTCTAGGAGCAAGTACAACCAGCAGCCGAAGCCCAAGCGTTGCCAGCAAAGGACGCATCAGTCGTGCTAGGACTCCGACAACGCCTGGCAGCCCGACCTCGACCTTGTCGCCCACCTTGGTCGGCGCACCTTCACCTTTATTCCCGATACACTTCGGCCGGGCAGCGATCTTGACTGCACCACCAAAGCTGATAGCCATGGTCGAGACGCCTGACGTTGCTATCGGCGCTGTCGACCCGCAGAAGAAGCGCGTTGTTACAGCGACAAGGTTCAGTTCCAGGGCCGGCGCGGATAGAAGGGTATGCTCCTGCTTTGACCTCATATGATATGAATGCCACGCTCACGTCTCGCTTAGATTTTCATGTCCATTCACGAGGATAGATCCAAACCTGCGAAAGGCGACACAGATCCAGATGAAGATGATCTGGACTCGATGCTCACGCCTTCCGTGGACATTGATACAAATGTCACCGCCGTTACTGGTGCATGGGCCGCCTTGGCAGAGTCTGTCGATGCGCACGCTCAGGTCAAGGGCCTTATTGGCCCCTTGCCTTCTAAGTTCCAAGGCCTGGCTACGCCGGAGAAGAACCCGATGTCGATGCAATTGAGCCACGAAGAGGTCGTCGTTGGGTGTGCCGACGGAACTATCTAGTGAGTCAATGGAACAAAGTTTATTCATGACGAGTGCTGACTGTTCCCTAGTGTGATGAACTTCGTTGGATATGATTATTTAAAAGAACGTAGACGAGTTCTCGAGGAGGAAGAGCCCTCGATAGAGGAGGATGAAGAGGGCGGCTCAGACGTCGAGGACACTGATTATTAGATAGAACCAACACTCGTTTTCAGCTTTCATGATAGGTTTTCGGAACACCATATGCATCTATCTTGCTGGGAGTTTTTGAATTATTCACATTAGCGTAGAAGTCTTATAATTGCGCTATGTACCACTTTCCTTCGCACTCAAAGCTATCGTATCAGTAAATGGCAATCAAGATGGGGTATTATTAAATCCTGGACACAACAGAGTGACAAGTGATGTGGTACAACAACTAGATATTATCGTAGATTCTTAATGAGAGACATAAAGTGCTTCAAACCCGACCGTCAACGTGGGTGCTGTAGTAGAGGTGGTCGCTAAGATCCTGAAAATGCAACATTAGGATCAGCTGAATGCGGGAGGAAAGTGACATCTTACCCGGAGCGTTTCAAAATACTGAGGACACTGTTGTCCATCGTCCATAAACTGACATCGATATACATGCGTCTCGGGTTGAAACTCCATTGGCCGACCTTCCCGTGCCCTTTGTGCTCTGTGAGCATTCAGGTCCTCCGACAACCGTAGTACTTCCGCCCTCCAAGCCTCTTCACGCTTTTTGCTCGTGGCGAGGCTATGCTCGAGTTCCTCGATTTGCAAATCCTGCTCCTCCGAAGCTATCTTCGAGGTCTCCTTCAGCTCGTCCAATTGCCTCTTTAACTCGGGGTACTGTGCGGCCCTCGAGCGAATCGCGTCGTTCGTGCGCTGGTCTTTCTCCATTACGAAGTTGGCCAGTCGCTGTGCCTCCTTCGCATTACCCTCCAAGAACTTGACCCTTGCCTCAAAGGTCGCCCTAACCATCGCCAGACCATCTGTCGCCCGTGTCTCGGCGATTTGCGCTCGTTGCTTCAATTCGGCGTTCTCTGCTGAAACCAACGTGACGTGGCCAGAGGCTTTAGACCACTCCTCCCTGAAAAAATCACGATCCTTCTCCAGACTCGTCTTGTCGGCCGCCGCCTTCTGTACCGCAGCTTTCAGTTCCTCGATAGCAGTAGCGTCAGTCTGCGGGGCCTCGGGAGGTGCGGCCCTAGCTGCAAGCACCTCCTCCAGAGCCGCCAGCCTCGCGACATTCGCCGCTCGCTCTGTTGCCATCTCCTTCTCCAGTGCGGCTATCCGTTCGGACCTCGCGGCCAGATCGTCCTCGCGCTCTCGTAGTAGGGCGGCAGTTTGAGATCGTTCGGCAGAAATGAGCTCCTCCAAGCGCGAGATCTCGGCGAGAGCCGTCCTTAGTTCCTCGCCCCGTTTCTCCGAGACCTCCTGCAGGATGCTCTCAGCCACTGTCGAAACCGGGGGCCGCTGCTCACTCGCAACCGTCGGGTGTTCAGTTCCGTTAGAACCATTGACCTTCTCCACAGCAACGGGCGAGTCTTTCTCTGTTCCTGAGCTAGGGTATCGTGGGTTTGGCAGAGATATCTAGGAGAAAAAGAGTTCAATGGAGGAACTTGTAAGATATGAAAACTACGAACGTCCAAGTCCATATTCATGGGTTCTTCCGGGATCAAATGATCGTCCCAGGTCTCTTCGATGGCCTCAGGCGATGGAGACTCTGATGGAGAGGGCGGTTTGAGGAGGTCGCTCAAGGATCTTTTCTTCGCTTGCCCTCCGTTCTGTACCATAATCCTCTCCCTCCTTGCTTTATCATACATCGCCAAGCCCTTCTCGTGCAAATGATCGTGATCCTGTCGGTCCTTCTCAGCTTGCTTTTGCTTCTGCGAACGGGACGCAAGCCTCCTAGGCTCGCCGCTCTTTTCGGGAGACGAGAACTGTTCGATTGTGTCGCGCACTTCATCGTCATCACCATCCGTTTCGGAAACGGAATCGGCATGAGCGGAGGAAAGGTAGGGTGCGAAGGTGGAAGGAGAGACAACTGGTACTGGTTTAAGTGATCTTTCGCGAGAAGAACGGCCAGCCTCAACCCTTTCGTTTGAGGCAGAGCGTCGAGGTTGCTGCAACGAGTTGCCCCTGCTAGGAGTCCGGGGTTTCATCTTTGACGCAACTGTAGCACGTTCGGGTGAGCGATGTTGAGTGTTCGTAGAGGACTGAGTTTCGGTCTCTGGCACGATCTCAAATGAGTCGTCGGGGTCGCCTGGTCGTTTTGCTCGGGTGGATGAAGGTGGAGGAGCGGGTTCGTTAGCGATCACAGGGGGAGAAGATCGCGGAGAGTTCACGTCGTTCGCGGAAGGTGAAGGTGAAGGAACAGGTTCGTTATCGTCTTCAGACGTACCCCGTCGGGCGAGGTATTCGCTAGGAATCTTCTTAGGAGACTGGTCTGTCTCTGTATCTGGTCGCTTCTCCTCTTCTTCGAGGTCTTGACAGAAGTCATCAAACTCTCTGAGTCGTGCCAGAGAGCCTGGAGATAGCAACGGAGAGGGAGGTCTCTGGAAAGTTTGGTTCGTATTTTCCGCTGATGTAGGTACGGAGGACCGTTCCTTCGAGCGACGCCTCTCAGATCGCAGAGGAAACTTCACGAGATGGTTGGGCACGTTTGCTTTGTCTTCGGAACGGTCTTCTCCACGGCGCTCATGAGACGTAGGGACGACTACCTCTCGAGTAGTGGTGCCGTGAGCTCGGTCTTCATCTGACATATCTGCATGATCGTTCTCAACGTTCTGGAGTAGGTATGGCTCTCCAAAAGACGGACTAGGTGGCGAAGGATCGTTGTCTTGTGAAGAGATGATGGTTTGCTTTGAGCGTTGTTTAGTCTTCATGGTGACTCGGGGCCGTGGATGTGGATGGTCAGAAGTGTTTGAAGCGTCGGATTCGTGACTAGCATCGACATTGTAGGCTTCCTCTGTCGAGGCCCTCTTCTTTCCTTTGCCCCCCGTCGTGCTAGATCCTCGACGCGTCGATCCGCTTGACTTCGACCGTCGATCTTCATCATCCAATGCCTTTCCCTTCCCCTTGTTACGCTTGGCGTTAGGTTGAACGGTCGATTCTTCGCCCTCCGATTGCGATGAATTCGCCTGAGAACTACGACGCGACGAAGCCTGAATGGAGGGTGCTTTGAAGTCCTCCTCAATGTCCGACGAGAGATTCTCCTCCACAATGGTCTGTTCGACACCCTTGGTCTTGCGCCGTTTGTTTGGACGAGAGACGGATGGCGAGTTACGAGAGCTGCCTGCCTTCTTCCGCTTTTTTATGACGGAAGGACCTGCCGGAGGCTCGTCCCACACAGCATCTTTCTCAGCGCTGATCTGTTTGAGGCGAGAGCGTTTGGTGTTCGCGGAAGGGCTTTCTATAGACTTGGACCGCGATCCTGAGGCTTTCGACCTACCGGAAATAGGCGTGTTCGCGGCTGCAAATGGGGCGATCAGTTCCTCCCAAGTGCCGAGAATTGCGAGTCATAACACACCCGAGGCTCTTATCCGCGCCTTCTTCCTCTTCCATTCCATGACCAGATCATTCGTGCAATCGCTTTTCTTGACCCAACTCTGATCCCAGGGTTTCTTCGTTTTGGGGTCGTTCCCAGCCCATCTCACTTTGTATCTTTTTCTTCTGGTATCCTCTTCCGTTATCTCAATGACGCGATATAACGTTTCGTCGTCGTTCTCTTGGGGAACAAATTGTGTCTCGAAGTCGGATATTTCAAGGGATGAGTCGTTGTCCGGAGGTGCCATGAACCCTGGTGACATAGTTCAGATATGATGGTCAACTGACATTAAGAGATAACCTACCAGTCTGGAGCGTTCCTGATAGTCAAATGCCGTCTGGATCTGCGGGCACGGAGGAGGAAACGCGAACCTGCGGGTCGATTGTGACCGGTCGGAGTAGGAGACAACAGGGGTGGCTGTGCCGCTTGTTGGGTGACTATCATGTGATCACCGGAAGTCTGAGCAAGTTTCGAGCTCCTTCGACCTGACCAGGACCTTCACGCAAGCCAGCGTTCTCTTCTCTTTCTTCCCCGCCGATACCTCTTCCTCTTCCTCACCCAGCTAGACTGGTCTTTAGGACAGTACATCTCTCATATCCATCGTCATGGCGTGTTCTTTCTTCACTCGTCTTCTTGGATTGATCCTTTTTGTCGTTCCTTCAACGCTTGCGGGCATCTACATCACTGAACCATGGGCTGAAACTGTGTGGACTGCTGGTCAATGTCAGACACTAAGCTGGAAAGGCGATGGAAATCACCCTTACCCGTCTGGACCTGGCGTGGCTGATCTACACGACGCGAACGATGTGAGCAATCCCTCTCAAGACTGTATTTTGTGGGCTCAACCTCGCCAGGGATATCTTGCCAGTGTTCATATTGATGATCTCAAGAGTGGCGCCGCGGTCGCATGTCTCCCTGACCCATGCTCTCTACACTACGAGATCTCCCACTAGTAAGAGGTCTTACGTCTGCTTCCCATCGTCGAAATTCACGCTCGGTCTAGTTTTGTACGCATTGTCATGAACCGCTACTCTTCGTGGTCCCACTCGTTCACCATCAAAAATACGGATTGCCGCTCAAATCTGTCTAGCCATTCAAACCATCCGCAAGCCTTCGCAGCTATCGATTCTCAGAACACACCCTCCGCTTCAGCAGCGTCTAATTCTTCTCTCACAAGCGAAACATCCTCTTTGACTTCAAGTGACGGTCATAGCACTCTCACCGCAAGCTCCCCCACCCTCGGATTACACTCAAAGCCATCTATTCCGACAGCTTCCACCGTTTCTGCCGATCCGTTATCTACGGTTGTCCAGCCCGCAGGTTTTGGGCTGAAAAGCTCTCGCAATAGCGCTTCAAACAGGTTAACGAAGAATGGGCATTGGTTCGACTTTGAGAAGATCAAATTCCGCTTGGTTTTCATCGTCTGGCCTGCGTTGGTTGGGATTTCGATGGCGATGTAACTCGATCATGCCTCAGTCCTCCATTGAGCGTTCCCCTCGGTTCCTTTTACCGTCTTTCGATCATCGATTTGTACTCTGAACCACTCATTGTATCTCTGATTTCGACTTACTGTATCCATTGCATCACTATACCATCCGTAGACGTCTCGTCAACCCTTTTACGCATACCATAATTCATCCATATCCCTGGTACAACAGCTCGTAATGAAACTCACGCAATGTCGCCGTCGAATGTGGCTGTATGCACTATTGAAATATTGACAAGCGTTCTCCGAGGTCGAGAACCCTGTTGAACAACCCGATGACCCATCCTTGATTCCATGTGAAAACTCATTTCCATTTTACACTGGAGTCCTCAAAAGTTCTGGCTTGCATGTGATTCAAAGCTCCTGCAAGGATGGCAGCTACTGGTTGACGAAGATTCTCCGAGTGCTGCTCTGACCACCGCGCCAGAACCCCGCGAGTAAGTCTATTGTGTAAAGGAAGGGGTTCGGGGGTTCAGGTGACTCGCGGGCATCTCTGTCTGTGTCTGGGGAGGTGAGGCATTGTCATTCACATGCATTCGAACGTTTCATACTCCTCCAATCAATTTTTGGAAATCTTGATGCTGGAGCAAACTCGAAGTATCAAACATTTCACATGTATGCAAGTGTGGGTCACCTGGCACACATCTCTAATCCATCCAAGTCAAGGAATGCGAAATTGAATGCCTTCACTCGAACTACTGCTAACAAACCGAGACCTGTGAAGTTTTGAACGCTAGAGCGATAAAAAGCTGTTCATCGAACGAAGATTGTGATCGCTCAACGATGTCCCCCCATCAGTTGAAAGTCCCGTCCTCGACTGGGATCTCTCGAATCGACCCCAGCAAGCCAATCAAACATACCCTTCACACCTCTGACACCCGAGAGCTGAAGTATGGCGATACGATTCAGTTTCACGGGCATCTGGGGGTGTGGGACGAAGACAGCGTCCCAGAAGGTGTTATCCTTCAGTAAGTAAATCCGACTCCCAACAAGTGGCTGAGTTAATGCACTACTCAATAGATGGAGGAAACAAGGGGACCCACTTTGCGACGGCGCGATATCTCATCTCGCCTCTGCTCCCGACGGCTCAAATCTATCTTCGGACCTCCTCACCAACCTCGAGGACTTCGTGCGAGTCTCAGCACTGGAGAAGGACTCCGATTCAACATCGGCTTGCCATGAATTCTGGAAGTCAATCTCGGAGCCTCCTCCCCGAGACCTGTGTTTGACAGACGAACAGTTCGAAAGGGCGCGTAACCTTTATCTCGATCATACCGTCCAGATCAGCCAGGCATTTCTCTATTACGCACTGGGAGGCGGTTTCGCGAGGTGAGTGTGAGCAGGTCATCGATCTACGTATGACTGACCACTCACCGAATATTAGCCCTCGAATCGTCCGAACACTGGAAGCAGTGTCCTACCTCGTTCCCTCGAAGCCTGGGGCCATTTCACCTGCCGCGAACGACAGGACGTATCGACGACTCCTTGAGACGTTGCAGTTCGTCCTGGATGTCATGCGGTGCTCCGTCCCAGATCAAGTATCCAGCACCAAAGGAGCCGCCCATCTCATGCCACACGGAGAGGGGTGGAAGTCCTGCGTCAGAGTGCGTATGCTCCACGGGACAGTCAGGGCGAAACTTCGACACAAGAAACCCTGGAACGGAGATGGTTCTGACGAAGAGGACTGTCCGATAAGTCAAGAAGATATGAGTGCGACGTGAGTATTGATCCTTCTCCTATACGCACACGCTTACCTCAAAAACCTAGCTTGGCGGGCTTCTCAACGATCCCTTTATGGACGCTCACTGCGCTCGGTCTCACCGCCAACTCCAAAGACGCAGAAGCCTTCCTCGCCCTCTGGAGACACGTCGGGTTCTACATGGGCGTCTCCCCTGATATTCTCCGCCGATACTGGTCAACCGCCCAAGTAGCGGACCAGTTCCTCTCTTCCATGCTTATCCATGTATACGCCCCCCTCCATCCCGGAGACAAAGGCCTGGTCAATGCTCCTACCATGCCGATCCTCATCGCCTCAGCTAACCGACCACCAACGTACAACACCCTCGAGTGGAACTGCGCAGTGACCCACAGTTTGTTAGGGCGCGAACTGGCCACCTATCTCAAGGTCCCCGAGCCAACCTGGGACGCAAAGCTGAAACTCCGTGTCATGCTCCTCGCCCAGGCTCTCCCCGTGCTTTTCACCCGATACTACGGCAGACTTCTCCGGAACGGATGGCTGGAGAAGAAACGATGGGCATATGCGGTCAACATTGCCTTGACGTTACGCCGAAGCCTGGGCAACAGAAGGACCAAGTTCCGGCCTGGCGGTCAGGAAGGTGCTTTCGGGAAACTTCAGTGGGAGGACGAAAGTATCTCGGAGGACAAGGACAAGCGTATGGCTAGGAAAGCTAATTGGGCACTCTACCAGGTGATGGGGGAGGTGCTTGCTGTGCTTATTGGATGTGGTGGTGCAACAGCGTTATCGATGTGGAAGGCGTATCCATTCATAGTCCATTATTACTTTGGGCTCAAGACACGTATTTGAGCCGAACCCTTGTATTAACAACACCGTCGAATACCTTGTATGTATTGTGATCCGATTTGTTGAAAAACTCGACCGTGAAAGCCCGGGGACTGAGAGAATAGTACATTTCTGTGATCGCTAGTGAATTGGAATATGGAGTTGAAATATTGGTCTTTGGGCGTACCTCTGGGCACCTTCTTTCCCGAAGGGTGTATCCATATCTTCTCATCTCTTATTTTTGATCTCTTATGAATCTTCAGAATGTAGAGAAAGCTGAAGTAAGGTAGTGATGGTGGTGGTTTGGGTAGAAGCCTCTGAAGCGCGGCTCGATGTCTGCGTTGGCCACGAGCTCATACAGTCCACAGTTCCTCCAGGCCGCTAGAAAGGGACGCACCCTGAATGCAGACATAAAGCTGAAGCACCCGTGAAAAATGACGCGGAAAGGTGGCGACGCTGGGGAACGGGCTCGGGTCGTGAGGCCACGAGGCTGAGGGGAAATTCTGACACGATGAACAATGTTGTACTCGGTGGCGGCGTTGCAATTTTGGGCTTCACATGTGAGAGGGAAGAAAGAAAATCTAATTCATGTAACTACCAGGTAGCCAATCGATACATTCCAAAGAGAAAGAAGACATAACAGAACTAAGTCGATACACAGGTCACGAAACGATACACTATACGTATAGTCCATATTACAGTCCAAAGTCCAAGAGAGAAGAAGGAAAGAATAAGAAACAAAAAAATAAAAAACACGCCTTCCCTCACTACCTCCCTCGCCTATCTGCCGCCCTCACAACCAGAAACCCCATCCCAGCCACCTTCACCCAATGAACCTCCAAGTCCCATTTCGTCCCATACACGGCAAGGGTAAGAAAACCGGCCCTCCTGTCTTGTCAGCGGATAGATCTTCTGATCGAGGTCTTGTATAGAGCGAAATATAACTTGAGGTTCTTCGGGGTTTGCGAGTTGCTCCGATGGGGTGCCGAGTTGCGAAACAGACGAACAAGAAAGCGAGAGCCCAGACAGACCGAGAGAAAACCGCAGCATCAATGACAAAAGCGAGAGCAAGAACACACCAGGATTAGAAGAACGGAGCAATGCGAATACCGAGACGAGATTGTGCAGGCACCCCGACTCTCACTACCTCCCTCGACCATCTCTTCCCACCTCTCACAGTTCGAGCCCCCATCACAACAACCCTCACCCAATAAACCTCCAAATTCCATCGAGTCCCATACACGGCTAGGGTAAGGAGACCGGCCCTCCTGCGTTGACAGCAGATCGATCTACTTATCGAGGTCTTGTACACGGCGAGATGGAGCTTGAGGTTCTTCGGGCGTTTCATAGACTTGTTGTGACGGAGGCTTGAGTTGTAAGAGGCGGGCGGAAGCGGCCAAGAGAAGTAGCGAGAGCCCGGCTAGAAGAGAAATGAGAAGGAAACGAAAAGAATGAGACTCACCTCGCGGACACACGACTGCCCTACTCTCACTACTTCCCTCGTCCATCTCCTCCCACCTCTCACAATTCCAAACCCCGCCACAGTAACCCTTACCCAATGAACCTCCAAATTCCATCTCGTCTCATACACGGCGAGGGTAAGGAGACCGGCCCTCCTGTGTTGACAGCGGATCGATCTACTTATCTTGGTCTTGTATACGGCGACACGGAGGTTGAGGCTCTTCGGGTGGTACGTTGAGTTGCTGTTGCGGGGACTTGAGTTGTAAGAGGTGGATAGAAACCGGCGAGGAAGGTAGCGAGAGCCTGGCCAAACCAGAAATCAGAACGCAACGCAATTACTGAAACTCACCTCTTTGCGCGAATGAGTTATGGCGAGGGGCTTGAATGAGAAAAACGGACGAGACGAGCAACGGATGCAGCGAGAGCATGGCAGAGCTTGAGGGATATAATCAACGCCAATCCTAGAGAGAGGACGAATGGAACCTCACCAATATAGAGCTCATGAACAACGCAAATCCCAGAACAGAGCGAGACAACACCAAAACCCAACTAACAAGCAGCTTTCAACTTCTTCACCGAGACGTCCTTAAGACGTCTAATCCAACCCGATTTGGACTTGGATTTCTTCATAACTTCGACCAGCGACTTCGAGTCCGCACCACCGCCAGACACTTCGACCACCTCGACCGGCAAGACTTTCGTCGTTGCTTCTGCATTCACACCCATCGTCACCACACCCCCTTCTTGTAGCAAGTCCAGGAGAGCCATGATCCGCTCCCCACGAGGCGTCGTCGAGACGACCTCTGTGGACCAAATAGGGGTTGGGACTAAGAGTGAGCAGGTCGGTGGGTGGAAGGTGCTGATACACGCCTCGTCTTCGTCGCTTTCCTCGCTCGTGCACGCGTAAGCAGGAAAGTTGACCGTGATTGGGAGAGACGAGGGTGCAGGGTGGGCAGGATAGGAGGCGATGTTGGCGGTCCTGATAGGATGGGACACCAGGTCCTTTTCCCAGTTGTCACGGGGGCCAGCACAGCTAAAATGCATCAAAGGAGACGGGGGAGAGGGGGGAGAAGGACGAGAAGGACGCGACGAACCTCGAGCAACCTTCTTCATGATCTTCGATACCAAACGAGGCATTTTGAGAACTTTTGGGGTCTTCTTTGGGGGTTGAAAGTACAAAACTGGGCTGTGAGGCAGGTTTATCGCGAACGATAGTCGTAGTAGCAACGCAAGGGAAGCTGGGGACCTGGGAGGAGGCGGGGGAAGGTTTATGTAGGATTGTGTCGATTATGTGATCTGGCAGTTGTTTGTCGCCGCCAAATAACGCGTCATTTTGACGTTGCTCGTCGTGTTGGACGACGATGAACACGATTTGGACGATGAGCTCGAGGTTGGTAGTGGAAGTGAAGGTCAGGAACACGATGATCACGTTAGTTTCTGGTCAGGTGAAAGGCGTGGGGAGATACTGCCCAAAATGTGAGTGTGGGAGGTATCGTCATGTATTTCTGGGATAAAATTAACCAAAACTGGGACCGATTAATGGCCAAATCAATACTGGTCCGATTACAGCAGGAAATGCCCAAATTAGCTACAAATTCTAGCCCAAAACAGCCCAACACTCAAGTAGCTGTGCAAAGCCCTGTAACGAACCAAATACTTGACTGATTGATCTTGACACTGTGTGACTGCGTCTACTAATAAAAGGTTCCCAAAACTGACATATTCGCCTCTTGAGTGAGAAATCGGCTTGTTGGAGTTCTGAGAAAGCCAGCGACCAGGGAGAGCCATCAATCCCAGGTAATCTACCACCACAGTGCTTATGCTGATGCTGAGGTCGTTTCTGGGATGGTGGTTCTATGTGGATACACACCGTGGCTGGCTAAGTATGTAACGAAATGTACGGTATCCACACCCCGGCAATTCTTAGTAGGACCACGCTATGTTATCATCTATCTATCCATCCATCCATCCATCTATCTATCTATCTATCTGTTCGCAACTTCCATCATCACTGTTGGACTCAACGGGTGGCTTCAAGGCTTCGAACACTAGCTCCCAGACGCATGCATGAACCACGGGTCACGATCTTGCCGACCGCCCATACTGTAGCATGGGCAACAATTGGATTCCATCAACCGCGCACTGGCAGGATCTGAAACACTTAGATGCATGCCAATTGCAAGCGACCCAGCACTAGCTCTTGCGGGATTGCACTTTTCTTTTCTTTTCCTTCCATTTCATCTTCCGAATACCCTCACGAATAATGACTGCAGGTCCCAGTAAATTGACGCGCGGTGATGAGCTATCTTCCAACTTAACAAGTCTCACTTCATCTTATGGGTCCTTGTAGTCCACTCCTTTAGACAACAATTCTCCTCTTTGACAGAGGACCACACTGGATCAAGACGGTACGTCTGCTTTGTGACGTTGGATGCTGCTATGCTAAATCACGTTTGTAGGACGATGATGAGGCGTATTCAGCACCTGGAAAGCCGTCAAACCTCGGATGCTCAGACCTCTCTGACCCTCGACTCAAAGGTCATCTCGAAAGTGGTGGAAGAACCGTTGGGAACGGGAGGAAAGGCTGGGAGTGCGTGTCGACTCACTTTTCGAATTCCACTTTACCTGATCTTCGTTCCTGCTGATCAGCATATGCTACATCCCTCACATCCTCCAACAACTTCATCAACTTTTGTGCCACGGTCAATCTCCAATTCACCAATGGAAAACAAATCCAAGAAGGTTCATGCAACGCAGCCCCAATGGGCACCGTACCGTCTATCGACCACATTCCTTCTCTCAAATTCCAATTTCCACTCAACAACGCTATCTTGGCAATAAACGATCCCTTCACGGTACGTTTGGGGGTCACCAACTTGGCAACCGGGAATTTTGTCAATAGCCAGACAAACTATCTTGCTGCACCACAGCAAGTCGATTCAAGTGGCCTCGTACTTGGCCACACTGCGATAGTCATCGAACAGTTAGACTCTCTCAATCAGACAACCCCAACCGATCCCTCTAGATTTTCCTTCTTCAAATCAGCTCCCGGTCAGCTCACCGACGGATTCCATGGCTTCAATGTCACCGGCGGTTTGCCAGCAGGTTCCTATAGGCTTTCGTCTGTGACAACGGATGCGAACCATCATCCTATCGTGGTTCCCTTACTACAGCACGGATCCATCGACGACGCAGTATACGTGAGTGTCATATCCGCATCATCATTCGCCTTCGATCCTGATTATAATTCGATCTCTTCTAAACAGTTCATGGTTCGAGGTGCAATTCCTTCACGGTCGATAAAACGGGAAGCCCGCGCGAATCCAGTGTTTCCACGGCAAAACGAAAACGCGAGCACGTCAACCTCCAATGGCGATGCGCAGAGTTCGACGACCCTTCTTTCTTCGCAGGTGGCTACTGGCTTTGCAAGTGACGGACAAGACATGCCTGTCTCCGGTGTGTGATTTGCTGGGTGTCAAGGGCGTTTCTGACGGTCCGTACAGGCCAAGTCGCTTCTTTGACTTCAAGAAACAACTTCATCAACTACTGCCTAACTACTAACAAGGCTTTGACCAATGGTCAACAATCGGGCGGTGACTCGTGCAACCCCATACCCATAGGCACCATACCCTCGTCATTCAAGATGCCCTCGTTCAAGTTTCTGTACCCGAGAAATTTGGACACAATCCCTTCGAACGAGGCTTTCACAATCCGACTTGGCTTTAGGAATATGGACATCGAGATGACCGATCCCCAAACTCGCTACTTGTCTGCACCCCAACAATTGGCAGCCGACGGGTCCATCAAAGGATACGCGCAGGTCGTCATTGAGGCCCTTACGTCGTTGGACCAGAGAAGCTTTACGGACCCCCTCAAAGTAGCGTTTGCCGCGCCCATGAATGGTTCCACCGGAGATGGCGTGCTTGTCACGGACGCTTCCAAGGGTCTACCGGCTGGTTTCTATCGAATGTCTTCGAAGGCACTCACCGCGAACCACGCTCCGCTTGCGTACCCAGTCTCGCAAAAAGGTGCAGTTGATGATGTGGTATACGTGAGTGTCTTGTAGGACTCTGGTTTTCAGCATCTCTAACCGTTTTGATTCCAGTTCCAGGTGGGGGATGGAGGCTCGGGCTCCACGGCTGCAAACTCGATATCCGCCACTGCTCCGGCAGCTATATCTGTAAGGGCGACCTCCGTTGTACGATAAACCAGGAACCTTAGGCAAACGACCCTTTTTCTCCATTTAGACCGCAACTAGTGGCTCACCAGGCGGTGGCAATTCCGGCAACATTGGTGGCGAGTCTGGAGCCGCAGGCGTCAGGTTTGTATCTGTCGCATTTCCATTTCCTTAGAATCCCAAGTACTGACGGTTGTCGTATCTCCTCAGCCCCATGGTTTTGGGCGCAGCTATAGGAGGATCCATAGGAGGCCTCATCTTGGTCGCCCTGATAGTCATTCTTACCATCTTCTTACGTCGTCGACGGAAGAGGGAAGAAACGGAACCGACGTTCGATATACCCCAACCAGCATACCCCGTTCCATATGCAGACGACCCACAGACGTCGAACGTTGATCCGTACATCGGGGCAAGTACGTCCTCAATTGGTCGGTCGAAAGATGGGAAGGAGACTTTCCTGAGGTTGGAGAATCCGCCAGAGGTGGCTGGCAGTTCGAGTCGGTTGAGTCTTGTATCGATTGCTCCTTCATATCATACGGTAGCCCCGGAGCGGTCGTAGTTGTATCAATACCTATCATTTTACTTGTATGTAGCTGTATAGATATATGAGGCTCGGAGTTGCCTTCAATTGGGTGAGGGAATCAAGAGGTTGGCGTCAAGTTCTAACTTAAGGGCTCAGCGTTATCACACGATTAACAAGAATGCTCAACAATGTTAGCAGTTGGAAAACATGCAGAATTACTATAGAGTATCGAGGATATTGGTCCCAGATTCTTATGGAAACCCAAGATTTGAGGGTTTATGTAGGATTCTGTCAAGTATGTAATCTGGCAGTTGTTTTTCGCCGCCAAATAACGCGTCATTTTGACGTTGCTCATCGTGTTGCACGACGACGAACACGATTTGGACGACGAGCTCAAGCTTGGTAGTGGAAGTGAAGGTCAGGAACACGATGGTCACGTTAGTGAAGGGCATGGGGAGATATTGCCCCGTAGGGTTAAGCGCTCAAAATTGGTACAAAAATGATCAAGATAGGAAAATTATATTACAAATTTGGGGCCAAAAGCGCCCTCACTATTGAATGAGGTCCCTTCAAACCGAAGCGCGTGCAACGATAACAACAGCGAGAGTCGATCCTTCTGTCCGTCCATTGAGATTACGAGCATTGCGATCATGGAGTAGTCGTCTCAATGATGCGTGATATCACATCCTTCAGCCTTTTCACCTCTTCTTGGGCCAGTGTTGCGTTCTTCTCAAACGTGATAGACTCAGTGAGTGCTGGGAAGGTCGTTGCGCCGTATCCTAATGCCATCAGGAGATAGCAAATCAGACGTCAAGCTAACAAGAGCAACATAGAGCATGGAGACTTACCCAACCACTTCCCAGGAGCGACACCCAAGTGTTTATACCACTCACGTTCCGGGATCCCACCCTTAGAGATGAATCCCCTCTCGAAAGCAATCAACTTTTCGTTGACGATCCGGATGCGTTTCACGACCCGAATGAGGCGGCGAATAAGCCATCCCGGGTAGCGATGGCGTGGATGACCGAGATCGCGACTGTGTCCACATCCTTCTCGTACCTCTTGGCCAACACCATCCTCAAATCTCTCAGCGAGCGAGACAGCCCACCCGTAATTCACATCCATGCGCTCCTCATCTTCGCTCCCATCGTCCTCGTCGTGATGTCCATAATGCTTCTTACACTCCCTCCCAAACACTTTCTTCTGCCACTTGCACCACTCTTTCCAAAGCTTCCTCCTCAGCTTCCTCATCCTCTTACGATGCTTCCTAAGCTGCCTGAGTACGTCAATCAGCTCTCTCTCGGCAGCCAGTTTCTCGAAGTCGAGGGCCAACGAGGCAGCCTGAAGAGCCCCAATGGATTTGCGTAGAGGGCTAAGGTCGACGTCAATGTCACCAGCGTCTGAAATTACTCCTTCGACCCTGAAAGTAGAGCGGTCAATAAAGGGAACGTGTCCGTAACAGACATGTCTGGGACGTACGCATCGAGGTAATTATCCAGCTCGTGTGCATAATGCGTGGTGTTGAACGGCAAGATAGGTGGCTGAGCGATTCGAAGCGCGACGAGACCAAGATGCTGGGCCACGGCCACCTGTATAAGTCGGGGTGAGTGTCTATCCGTCGCGTAGACCGGCTCGTGAAAGCGACATTCACTCACGTGTCGGTGGAACCCAGGATCAGCATACATCTCTTGGAACCTCGGCGAATCATAGATTGAATGGTAATGATACACAGGATCGTTCAGAGTCGAGGAGAACCCGTTGTTCGTGCTTGCGACCTAACCACAACACAAACAAGGTATGAGCAACACGGGCCAGGATTACGAGCAGTATACGCACCCCGAGCCTCTGCAAAAATACTGTGTAATCACTCCCAGACCCCAGCACACCAACACCGAGCGCGTCCGTCTGCTTCGCACCCAATTTCAACTCGCGAATGGCGAGCGCTTCTTCATCCATAATGCCCTGGCCGAAGAGGTCACCGCTATCCTTCGTCGCATCCCACAGAGTGGCGTTCTTCTTCGTAGGATGTGGAAGATCTTCACCGGCGGTACGAAGGACATGAGCAAGGAGAGGAGAAGCATCCGCATGGAATCGAGATCCTGAGGCTCCGACATCTATCGGGGAAAGACATATTGAGGTTCCCGAAGTCGAAATGGGCAAGGAGCGGGTACGCACCAACATTGAGATACGCCACAACATTCTTCGAAATGAACTCGGCAAAGTCTTCACCCCATTCCGTACTTCCAATCAGACCGTACTCTTCAGCATCCCAACTAGCGAAGACGACGGTCCGAAGGGGTTTCCAACCCTTCTCGAGTAGTTTGCCGAAACCACGGATTACCTCAGACATCGACCCCGTTCCGCTAGTTGGATCGGCTGCACCAAGAACCCAGGCTGAACGAAGAATCGGAACATTAGATGAAGGGTTTTGAGAGAGCGACACGGCAAACGAGGACCCACCATCCCGATGGTTCCCAACAACAACGATTTCATCCTTAATCCACCCAGGGACAACCCCAATGGTATTCCAGATCGGTGTAACCTTATTATCAACTGCAATGACCGCAATCAACAACCGTCCGCACCTCGGCTTTCAAACAAGGCTTACCTTTGTTGTACAACCGAACCATCCCATCCCACTTCTTCGCAACCGGATCGTTCCCATCCAACATTCCCAAAAGCCTCCTCGCGTTCGCCCACGATATAGGAAGACTGGGGATCTTTGGGATATTTTCCCCGTCTGTGCGAGTCGCGTTCTCGTACGATGGGTAGCCTGGTGTGGTTGGATCTCCTGGATAGAGAGAAAGGTACTGAACACTGCCTCGTTGAATAGAGGTCGGGTTGCGAGCAGGTCCATGTGGGTATCTGAGGGTTCGAATTGTATAAGCAAAGCCACGTTCGGAGTAACGAACGGCTCACGGTTTGTAGCCATTTTCAACAGTGACTGTTCCATCGTCTTTGGGGTCGCTGAAGATGAGGACACCAGCTGCACCGAGTTCTTCTGCGGCTTTGATCTAGTGTAGAGAAGGGGCGATATATGAGCATGAGAAGTGTCGGACAGCGGAACCACGTACTTTGAGGCCACGGAAGTTGCCCCCGTAGCGAGCCAAGGCGATCTTCCCAGTGAAGTTAACGCCATTTTTGACGAGTTCATCGTAGTCCTAGCGATCGTGTCATCTTTAGGCTGGAAATCCCATGGACAGTCTAACTGCACTCGCCTCCTTGGCCCCATAATTCACGTATACCAACTGCAAATCGCTCAGGAATTGCGCAACACGGAGAGGGAAGCACAACTCACCTTGCCCCTGACATCTCCGTTCGCACTCAGCCCATGGAAGGCCGTGACGGCAGTAGCATATTTCGCCGCCTCTGGATCCAATTCGTCCGGACGCTCCTCCAAGTCGAACTTGAAGACAAGATTTCCATCCTTGTCGAGGGCCTCCAATGCGTGTTCAACGGGAGTGTTCATTACAGGGTAATAGACGTCAATCCAAGCAGTGGGTTTCTTGAGCTTGGGAATGGAAAGCGTAGCCTTTTGGGATTCGGGAGAGCCCGCAGGGTAAATGGGAAGGTCTTTGTCTCCTTGTTCATCGTCGGAATGGTGAGAGTGAATTCCGAGGGTTCTCTGAAGGAACGAGAGAAAGTCTTTAGCCGTTTGCAAATCTTGTTCTGAACCTGCGAGGTGTGGCTTGCTAGCGTAGTGGCGAACCGTCTCCATCGCCGATTTCGGGTCGGGTACCTTCCTGTACGAACATTGAGGCCAAAAACAGATTGACGCGGTGTTAATAATATACGCACAAGAATTGCTTTTCCGCGAGCTTAGGTGGGAGATACCGGTGTCTGTGCTTGTGTCCTTTCTTTGGTGAGTGGTGGCCATGGCCACCGAAGGTCAGACTTGTCCCAGCGCTGTACCAGTAGCTTGCGAGGTGGGCACTAAGAATGAGCACGAGTGCCAACTTGACAAAGAACCACGCGGTCCGACGAGGCTGTCTCTTGACGGTCGTAGTTGTCGGAACTGGATTTTCTGACTTATAGGTTGGATTGTCCTCGTTAAGGCTCTTGGGAATCGCCATGATGGTGGTGGAGAGAGAACCTGAGCCTGAGAGCCCGAGAGTTTTGCTTCCGTAGCGGCGGTCACGTCGTCCATGACGCGAACAGAAGACCTAGACTGTTCTATTTCGGCGTGTGGGAGGTCGAATTGAAGCGTTGAGTTGGAGAGAGAGAGAACCCATATCGAGGAACACAGGAGAACACGTCTTCCCAGGCTTTGAATGATAAAGTTCATATAAAAAAAGCACACATCAACGGTCCCGCGTTTGAAAAGTTGTTCAGGACAGCCATGATTGTTCTTGTCTTTTCCGCCTCCAGAACGGAATGCGCCCAACTTCTCTCTCTGGCAAACCTGGATCTCATTCTCGTGCGGAGCTTCAACGGTCTGTGAGCTGCAATCTCCGTTATAAAGTCAGGCCAGACGCGAACGCTAGGCTTTGGTTCAAAATTATGGCTCATACACCGCCAGTTGAGACCATCACTTGGACCAGCATCGTATTACTCGGGGAGGAATGATCTTCCATATGGCCAATTAAGGTCCTGCATGGACAGCCGTAATCAGTGGTGAGCTAACGGCCATGAATTTCAGATAAAAGCTTCTTTACCAGGGTCCCGCTCTCACAATCGTCCTCCCAGTTCTTCTCTTTCGCTTCCACGCTCACTTTTGGTACTTCCTCATGCCACTCCTCACCAAAATCGCAAAAACAGCAGCCCTTGGTGGCGCTACAGGTTTTGGAACCTTCCTATTCCTCACTCGCAAGAATGAATTTGTTCCAATGGGCCCATCCAATTCACCTCTCTTCCACTCGCGGCACGTCAAATCCTGGAATCCCAACGACAATGCGACAACACACGACGATTGTATGAGAAAGGTCCCTCTCGACCAGATTAGACCAGAGCTTTTGCAGAAGGAGGGTGAGCTCGTTCGGGCGTTTGTAGCAGGGGTATGGAGTGGTGCAGGTGAGCAATTTCGTATAGTCAAAACGTCAAACGCGTCTCATCGACATCCGACACGTACCATTCCAGGTTATGTACCTCAGAGGACATATCTACACAAGAAATACTACGGCGAAAAGACCAAAGAGCAACTCTGGACACCCGAGGAGCTTAAACAATCTCCATACGAACTCGGCACCCAGATCACTGACCACTTTGAGGTCATCGAACGTAGTCCGAACAGTATCATCGTACGTTGCGGTGATTCCCCTTTCAACAATGACCGCGAGATGGACGGAATATTCGAGCTGGCTTCGGAGGTGAAGCGCGAGGAGGGTATCGCAGAGTTCCATTTGCGTACGATAATGTGGCAGGTGAAGGGCAAGACGGACAAGCCACCAATGGACTCGGTCGCGCAATGGCTACACCAACAGTACGACAAGCTGTGGATGGAGACCGGTCTTTGGAATGTGAAACGGTGATAGAGATTAGAATACAAGTACGGTGTTTCCAGTACAAACCTAGATCGAATGCTATGAGACTGCATTCTGTGAGTGCTGCGCATTTCGCTCTAGAATATTTCTGGTATGGAGGAAAGCAGAGTTCAACGGCGTATACCCCCAAGTTTTGCAAACCCGACACCTTGCGCGACTGATTTCCAGGCCCTCTAGGCGCCCACTCGTGCGAGACCTTGTAGAACGACCATCACCTTTCATTAGCTTCGAATTCTCCGGCTCTTTTTACCTTCGAGGTGTGGTACGCGAGACTCTTTGTCTGTGAGAATGGCTAGGGTACGCCTTCTTTCGCGTCTGATCAAAAGGTTTGAAGACATTCGTCGACTCCAAAATTGCCGCTGATATTCGAAAACAGGCCATCGCCAGATTCATTCGTCAACCTACAAGATACAGCTGAGCCATTTTCAATGCTGAGCGCTTAGCGCTTAACCTCAAGCCCCAAGCTTCAAGCGGACCCTGCATCTAGCTTACACGAGCTAATCCGCCTATTGACACGGATGCCCTAATTGTGCAGGAATGCCTGAGCGTCACTGTCGGAGTGAGCACGAATCAGAACGGTACTAATCGTAACCCTCAGCTTCGATCCTGTCTCTTGTCGATAGTTTATCAGTCTTGTCAAGGTGTTCTGTTCGCAGCCAGCGTTCTCACTATTAACTTGGGATACTGGGGACGTTCCCAGACCGGACGGGTTCAATATGATACGGCACTTGATTGGTATCGTTTCGTGTTTCGTTCTTGAACACGTTCCATCGCCTATACTTGTTAGAGTTCGACATTCAAGCTTCAAGATCAGTGCTACGGATCTGACAGACACTTTCTTTGCAGTCAAAGTCTGACTTACCAAGTCACTGGGTGGAAGGCCCCTTACACCTCCCGAAGTCTTCACGAAACATTCTTCACGGGCTGTCAGGGGCCTTTGCGGCCGTGAGATGCGTCGTGAAGGGACAATGATTACGTCGCACTGCGTCGATTGCACTGGAAAAATAGCCAACTGCGGCATCGATCCTACCTCGATGCGAGCTTACGACAGGTGACTCCTAACTCGAAGCCTGGTCCAGCCCGGGGGATGTTCCCGCATAACGCTCCTAACCCTCTGCTCACAACTACGTTGACTTGGCCACTTCACGGTGCCCATGCTTGCTGATTTTTTGCTGTCAACCGTAGCAGGGGTGGTGGCGGGACTAGTGCTCAATGGTACGTTCTTCTCTAATTGCAAGTATGAGGGGCGTCGTTTGGCTGAATTTGCAGCCGTATGGTAGGAGGCCCGAGACAACTGGAAATCCGGGTCCTCGGGTCCTCGCCCTCTGATGCGGCAGCCAAAGCACTAGTTCAGGTCCAGAAACACATACCAGCAACCCTTCTTGACGATTCGGACGTCGAGGGAACGACGGAAGGGGACCCTATACCGACCATCTCTTGCCAAGGAAGTCGTACCGAGCTTGCCCGATTACCTCCGCACTTCGAGACTTGGAGAACTCTACAAGATACCTTCGAAACCGAAACAGCCGAATGGAAGAAAGTCGAACAACGACTAAAGAAGGAATTGTCCGAGTTCAAAGTCCTCGCTGAGTCTTGGAAAGATCTAGACTCTCGCTGCGACCGTGTTGAAGAGGGTATCCGGATTCTTGCATCTCGACAGGGGGAAGGGGAGCTTGAGCATGAGTCCGAGACGGACAGTGATACAGAGACGGTCTTTCTGGATGCCAATGACTCTGGAGAAGAGGAGGAGTTGCCTGGTTACGAAGAAGCAAACAAGCCCCCTCCGCCACCAGCACTTGGCCGCCATCTGAATGCCCTTGAACGAATCCCGTTAAAGCAACCTGATACTGGTAGCGGTATCCCGCCAAAGACACTGGACCTGAATATCACTTTGAATGACCACAGCGATTGTCAGTTGCCAACCTTCACCCAGTTGTTAGACTTCACTCACACTCACATTGGCGTATGATCTGCAGCCCGCCTCCAGCACACCGTTCCGCTGGAAGGCATGGATGTCAGCATAAATTTGACGGTACACTACCTACGGCCACAGGACTCCGAGTCCGCGAAAGGCAAGACTCCCGTCAGGAAAGATCCCGGCGGTACCTGATGCTGACGCTGCGAATTACTCCAACCGACGGAGTAACGGAAGGAGGATGCACTGGCTAATCAATTTCGAGGCTTGACGCCGCTACGTTCCCATGCCGGACTGGACCGTAGATATTTTATGAAACACGCACATGGATGTTATACTCGTAGATACAGAGTCTGTACAGGGTTTTGATTACACACTGCCAGAAAGGATATCATCTTTCGATCCCAAATAGAACACTGGAATCGCATCGAGGGGTGCGCTCACGTTGACAAGCTTGCCTCCTGCTCCAAAGTCCTCGTCGGTCCACCTGCATTCCAGTCAGAAAGGATCTTGTTACGTCAGTAAGGATACGAGGCATACCAATGCTTCCAGCTTGTTCCGGGATGTTTATCATCGAGAGCTGGGAGGTAAACCTCCTTTGCAGTGACTCCCAGCTCGCCAACCGGTGCAACGAGCAAGCGTTGGCCTAGAAAACATATACATCAGCGAGAGGTCAAAGCGACGGACATCGAGGGTAAACGCACCAAACATAAACTGGTGGACGACCTCAGGCTCGTTCGACTGGGTGCCGTTTGCTACGAATGGATCGGACGAGAAGTCGTAGTACATGGGCCTCATGACTGCTTTCCCTGTCGCTTGCAGTTGTTCAAACAACTTTTTGACGTACGGAATGAGTTGGTAACGAAGGGCAATATACTGTTCGTCGCGAGGAATTGCCAATCTCAGTACGAGACAATGGGTCGGAAGTCGCGTATCATACCTTCTTGGTGATGGCGAAGTTTTCTTCGCCGTAGGACCAAGGCTGATGAAAGAAGTTGTCAGCGCGTGTACGACATCGAATGATAGATGGTATGCGTACTTCGTTGGGACAAGGATTAGCATGGGGTAACGTGCTGGTCCGCGGGAGGCTGCAGCTCCGCGTTCTACAAAATCGTTCGCAAATCTTCCAAAGTCTATAGGCGAGCCTGAACGTACCCGTGTACCCTCATCTTGAGTAACTCATCAATATCGGAAGTGTGTGTAGCAGGTAAGAGGACGTACGAATGGCAAAAACGTTCCCATGCCGAACCAACGAACAAAGAGCTCCTTACCCTAAGGCGAAGATTAATCAAGCAGACAAAAGAGCACAAGGAGTGAAAGAAGACTTGCCTCGTCCGTATCGATATCCAACCCCGCAAACCCACCGATATCCAGCGTCCAAGACGAGATACCCGACGCGGCCATTGACACGCCAGACGTGATTTGCTGCAACAGCACATCAAATGTGGAGTCAGTATCTCCACTCCAGATGTACGAGCAGAACCGTTGACCGCCGACAAAGGTCGAGCGAGTCAATGACATGAATTGGCAGGTGTTCGGTGTAGTGTCAGTGAGGTTCTGGAACCCTTCCTCAATAGCTTGCTGATGGAACCATGGGTACATTTTCCCGGTGCCTTCTTGAGTGCCACTGTAGTATTGAGCAAAGGTACGGGAGAACGGGATGCCCCTGATGAGGTCTTGGCCATCTATTGCGCGGAAAGGATCTGAGTATTGAACACTGATGGTCCGGCCTACTATCACTCACTGTTCTGGAATGGCTCTCCCAACGTCCCACCTATTGCGTCTACGTCAGCTTTCGGTCGAAGGGACAAGGGAATACTCAAATACCATCAGCCTGGTCGATCCAGAAGTTGTGGATGCCTTTCGAGAAATAGCTATCGTTGAGACGTTTCCCTAATGAGAAATAGGTAAGAACGTCGCGTGGCAACGCAAGAAAGCACCTCACAGAGGAATTCACGGGCTTCGGGATTACTGGAATCGACTGTGATCCGAAAATTCATGGTCAGGCATCAAGTCATCAGAACAGCAAAGAGCCCGAGACATACTGAGGCGCGTATACACCCCCTCAAACGAATCGTGAATACCAGGTCCGTCTCGCGTGGTAGCGAGAAGCCCTTGTCGCTGTAACGTGATGTAGTTTTCCGACTTGTCTTCGACGGAGGGCCACAACGAAACCATGAGCTCCGCGCCTGTCAACTCCCTGACACGTTGCACCATTCGCACAGGGTCTGGCCAAGGCTCAGTGTCAAACGACCAGTCTCCCTGGAACTTCCACGCGAAGAAATCTGTGAGTTTGTTGAGCAAACGGACTTTTTCGAGGAATAAAGAGCGTGGAAGTTTACCGATGACGATGAGTGATACATTGACTTGCTCGTCATGGAATCGCTGCGCCAAATCCTCTATTTGGGTTTGGTTGTAGTAGCGAAGTTTCGACTGTTGATAACCAAGAGACCAGTCGGGGGGTAGAGGTTGACGACCTGTGACAGCAGTGAACTGTCTTTGCAAGGCATCGTAATCTCCTGGAGCTGCAGTGGTTCTGAGGAGCCAGGTAAGCTAGAGACAAGTTTATCAAAGAGCATGGACGCACATATAATAGTCGACGACAGTGGTCTCGCTTGCCACAACTCGGGTACGTTGGTGTCCGAATTCTGAAAGAGCGATGAATGACAGTTCAATGACAGCGTTCACAAAACAGCCCTACCGATGCGACCTTGCCCCGGCATATTAAAGAAGTGGAGATAACCCTGCATAGTTCAACAAACCTATCAATCAGGTGGAACGCCTTGCAAGTGACCACGAACCAACCTTGTTCGACATCCACACCGGCAACCTAACATGCGAGTTCCAATTGATCAAATCCACCACCTGCCCCTTCTTATTCACCGAATGGTCCTTACAACACGCCTGCTGTCCAACCCCATAAAACTGCTCATCCTCATCCGCGCTGAACGAAAAGTACGACTCAAAGCTGCTCGCCCTGAAATCCTGGAAATAGAATCTAGGCAGCAACGTTTTCGCATCCGTAAATTCGCTAGTCAAGAGCGTCGTAGAACCGTTAGACTCCACGCGGTGGAACGAGATCGTCCCGTTTTGAACACTGGCCACGAGATTCCCGTTTCTGATAGTTGCAGAGGATTGGTAGGGTAATTTTATATCGTGAGAGAGCCCTTGGTTGCCTCCGGGTCCCTCGATGGGCGGGTCGATGATCGCAGACCATTCGTTCCCGGTGGGGTCTCGCATGATGGAGGCGCGAACGCGGAAGGCATGGTTCCCAAACGGCTGTAAAGGAGTTGACCGGTGTGAGTTTCAATCGTCGAAACGCCCCCTTTCCCCCCACATACCTGGATGTAAACACGTTCGAAACCGTTCTGAAGCTTGATACCAGTCGAGTTGGGCTGGAAGTACTCGCCCTCATCGTCGACTTGGGCAGCATTCACACCGATCAACGAGGAGAGGAGACCATCTCCTCCCCCCCATGTCGCGTCACGGATGAGAAGCAAGAAATGCACAGAGGCAGCGAAAAGAAACGCTGCTAGAGATTTCATAGCGAAGGAGGAAGAACAACAAGAGCGTGGTGTACTGGTCTCCGAGAATTCACGCATCCGGGTTTTTGTACAGAAGAAAAGAAACAAGAACTCGTGATTCAGGTGAGGGAAGTTGACGTTCTGATCCTGAAGAATTCGATGCGGCTTTGAATAATACACCGCGGGTCGGTTTCGCGTGAGTGGAGGCAATCAATGGAATCCGGTGACGTTTTTCGAAGGGAAGCGCATTGACAATGAATTGGTGGTGTTGTTGGACCCCTACTTGTTCTCATTTTTGTTGCTTTTGTGGGAAGTCGTAGCAGGAGAGAGCCAATGAAGCCGCATAGTGAGACTGAAGACTTTGGAGGAGTGCTGAGGTGGTAGTACGAAAATAAGTCTGCAACTTTGAGTTTGGGGCCAGTCCAGGTGGTTTAATCCACCCGGACCGTCGGTCCGCCTTACCTTACGTCAGGCATGTCAGGTCCTGGACCTGAAATTCAAGTTTCAACTTCTCTGAACGATCTCAACACTGCACTGGACCCTCCAACTCGCACCACTACAACTTGGCACACACCCGCATCAGACACAACCAATTTCCAGAAGAGAAGAATAATTCATTCCCAACGTACGCCTACAGTTACATTGCTCCTTCATGATACATAATTTCATGTCCAAAGAACCAACACATAATCGATAATCATACAACGTTCTTCTTTTTTTGATCAGTGGTAACCCGCACGCAAGACTCTCAAATCTTCATGCCAAGGTTGACGTGAACGGCCTTGACTGCGGTGTAGCTGGAGAGGAAAAGAAAAGTCCCATGTCGTCAGAAACCCTATGATCTCCCGCCAGCGGAACCGAACCACTTACTTGTTCAAAGCGTACTCGCCAAGCTCACGTCCAATACCGGATTGCTTGAATCCACCGAAAGGTACGCTCTCGTTCAAAGTGTTAGCGCAGTTGACCTAGATTGACATCTCCGTTAGCAGCTGCACTTGACATTCTTCATCCGTCACGCAAACGTACCCATGCGGTACCAGCCTTGAGTCGGTGAGCAGTGTTCAAAGCCTTGTTGATATCTTGCGAGAACACAGCGGCTGCGAGACCGTAGACGGTGTCATTGGCCTGACGAATAACATCGTCCTCATCCTCGAATTTGATAACAACACCAACAGGACCGAAGATTTCCTCCTGAACGATCTTCATGTCTGGGCGAGTATCAGTGAAGATGGTGGGGTTGATGAAGTATCCTTCTTGGCCGTGACGGTCACCACCGAGGTGGACAGTGGCACCTTGCTCCTTTCCGGAGTCAATGTAGCCCATGATACGCTGTGGGTTCGACGTGAGCTGAGTGCACCGGTATCTGTGCCAGAAAAGGTGCTTACATCGTATTGGACTTGGGAAACCTGAGGACCTTGGTCGGTGTCCTTGGCGAAGGGGTCACCGAGTTTGATTTGTTTCGACTTCTCGGTGAACTTCTGGAGGAACTTGTCGTAGATACCGGATTGCACGAAGATACGAGTACCAGCGCAGCAGGCTTGTCCGTGGTTCCAGCTAAAGAAGCGGATGTAAGGAGAAGTAGAGCCTATGAGAATCTGATCGTCTTACAAGACACCGTGGGCGGCCCAGGCAACGGCCTTCTCAAGGTCGGCATCACTAAGGGAGAGAGCAATTAGTACGGATCGAAGGTGCCCAGATCGGCTACGAACTTGAAGATGATATTCGGTGACTATGGCACTGGGAGTTAATGTCGAGTTTACGGAGAACGAAGAAGTTGACATACCTTTCCACCGAGTTCAAGAGTGACGGTCTTCAAGTTCGACTTGGCTGCGTTCTCCATGATCTTGCGACCGACGAGTGTGCTACCGGTGAAGGCCACCTTTTCGATCTTCATGTGTGCGGATATGGCATTACCAACAGTGTGTCCATAGCCGGTGACGACATTGACAACACCAGGAGGGAAGATGTCGTTGATGATACTGCACATACGGATAGCAGTCAAGGGAGTGAACTCCGAGGGCTGGAGAGGAATCCCGTGAGTAAGAGAAATCGGCAACACTACAAGCCGATCCAACCTTCATGACAATGGTGTTTCCGGTGGCCAAGGCTGAAGCCTGTTAGGAGAGCCGACAAGGATATGTGCTAGACGTCCTTACCTGGTCCGATCTTCCATGCGAACATGAGCACTGGATGGGGAGCGTGAGTCAATGAGAGAGGCTTTAGACCGTAGGAAAACCTACATGGGAAGTTCCCTGTGATTTGTGACGCGTGTTTTTAGTAGTCTGAGAAAGCTGAGGATCTAGGGTGCATACATGGGATAATTTGGCCCTGTAGAATGGCGTCAGACAATGTCAAAGTCAGTTGAGAGAAGACGACTTACAACGACACCGATGGGTTCGTGACGGGTGTATGTCAACTTGTCTTCGTTTGTCTGGCGGAAAATGAGTTCTCCCGCTCCTTCTATTCGGTAACCTGTGACTGACCTCCTGAACCTGACCGTGGATCTTGTCCGCCCATCCGGCGTAGTAACGGATAGTGTCGATGGCGAATTGAGTGTCGACGTTCATTGCCCATGCGAAGGTTTTGCCTGATCGATGGGTCAATATCGGACTCGGGAACACAGAAGGTCTACGTACCGTTGTCCAAAACTTCTAGAGCTGCCAATTCCTGCTGGGCAGCCTCCATCGCTTGCCACAACTTGGTCAATAGCCTCGCACGTTGGCCACCGGACGCTTTGAGACCCCAGACAGTGTCAAATGCTTTCTGAGCAGCGTCAACGGCAGCGTCGACATCTTTGGCGGTACCCTCGGCAATCTTGGTAACAACCTGGCCGTTGGCTGGATAGGACGGTCAGTGAGACGCGATTGAGGGTGAAATAGAAGGTTTGGACCCACTTGGGTTGACAACACTGATCACAGGGAGATCGTCAGAATTTTAATAAGTGATCGAGCAGAGTAAAATACACCGTACTCGATAGTACTCTTATCGGCTCCATCAACGAACTTGCCATTGATGTAGAGACCAGTAGGGAAGTTGACCTTTCCCTTGAAGGAGGGGGTGTTGAATTCGTGTGAGAATGAAGGAGACATTGTGAGTGAGTGATGGGGGGTTGAGAGGAGGGAGAACAGGAGCTTAAAACGTCCCGGTATTTATTTGGCACATAGACGACGTCAAGGGTCAGGATGTCTTGTCCGCGTGAACGGGCCAGTCCAATAGCAGGTCAGTTGACCGTAATCCTGATAAATCCAAATTCCGTGATGTCTATCTGTGATTCGGGAGCGGGATTCCTCTGCAACCCCACATTTTGTTTTTGACCGAGTTCTGCGCAATGTCAATCAATTACAATAACTGAACAGGGCCGGCCGACGTTAGCATAGAAAGCAAGTCTAGAGGCAGCTCTGGACGTGGCTGCTGCTATCGCGAAGACTTTGTAAGACATACCAATTCGGTACTCCTTCCCGCCGATCTGTGATCATGATCGGGTACCCCACAGGCAAGCAACTGGAACATCACAGACCCGCAGAATATCACACCGTGAGGAGGTTTGTGGAGAGGAGGACGACTCCCTTTTCGTAAAAAGACTCTATTACAGATGCACAAGCTTCGGAGGCCCGTTGAAGGGTGCAAGATGAACCCATCCAGAGCTGTTGAAAGACGAAATACATTCCAAGCGGGATGCGGAAGAGTGGCTGACAGTTCCGATCGATGTCCATCGGGACTTGCCCGGGGCCCCACCGGAATCAAATGCATCCGAATGAGGGGAAGTGAGGGGAAAGCGCGAACTGACCTGCCCTCAACTCCAAGCGCTCGACGCGCTCCCTCGCCATGGTATTCAGTCTCAAGCTGGAACTAGATGCTCAAGTCAAGTCAGGAAGACGCAGTCAGGGACGTGTAGGTCAGGTAGACGCCAAATTTCCCCAATCTTACCGTCGCCTTCAAATATTTGTTTTCGAATTTTGACAGGCGGCTTCATCTTAATGCGCGCCTCATCCACGCGCATGGGGCCCTATGGGGCCAATCGGAACTCGAGCTCGGAGGACGCGTTCGACTGCTGCAGAGTCCAATCATACTTACTTGATTTGAATGCGGGGAGGGGTCGCTCGAATACGTCCATGTAGGATTTATCATTGAACTTCCTAGCAACCGGAAGGTCAATTCTCCGCAACACTCCAGACCGCTAGCAAGGGGCGCACCTAATCTCCTGTCCTAGAGGCTGAAATGCAGACAGGATAAAACCAAAGCACGCGTGAACTATGACACGGAAAGGGGACGACGCTGGCGAACGGGCCTAGGTCGTGCGGCTACGAGTCTGACACGACGAACAAATTTCGGGCTTCACGCTGAGAGGGACGAAAGGAAATCTAATTCATATAACTACCAGGCAGCCAATCGATACATTCCAAAGAGAAAGAAGACATAACAAAACTAGGTCGATACACAGGTCGCGAAAACAATACGAAATACGTATGGTCCATATTACAGTCCAAAGTCCAAGAGAAAACAAGGAAAAAATAAAAAACAAAAAACACGCCTTCCCTCACTACCTCACTCGCCTATCTGCCACCTCTCACAACCAGAAACCCCATCCCAGCCACCTTCACCCAATGAACCTCCAAATCCCATTTCGTCCCATACACGGCAAGGGTAAGAAAACCGGCCCTCCTGCATCGCCGGCGGATAGATCTTCTTATCGAGGTCTTGTATACAGCGAAATACAACTTGAGGTTCTTCGGGAATTACGTTGAGTTGCTCCGATGGGGTGCCGAGTTGCAAGAAGTGTGCGAAACAGGCGAACGAGAAAGTGAGAGCCCAAACAAATCAAGAGAAAATCGCAGCATCAATGACAAGAGCCAGAGCAAGGACACACCAGGATTAGAAGAACGGAGCAATGCGAATACCGAGACGAGATTGAGCAGCCACGCCGACTCTCACTACCTCCATCGACCATCTCCTCCCACCTCTCACAGCTCGAGCCTCCATCACAACAACCCTCACCCAATAAACCTCCGAATCCCATCTTGTCCCATACACGGCTAGGGTAAGGAGACCGGCCCTCCTGCGTTGACAGCGGATCGATCTACTTATCGAGGTCTTGTACATGGCGAGATGGAGTTTGAGGTTCTTCGGGCGCTTCATAGACTTGTTGTGGCGGAGGCTTGAGGTGTCGGAGATGGGCGAAAACGGTCGAGGGAAGTAGCGAGAGCCGGCCTAGAAGAAGAATAAGAAGGGAACGAAAAGAATGAGACTCACCTCGCAGACGTGACTGCCCTACTCTCACTACCTCCCTCGTCCATCTCCTCCCACCTCTCACAATTCAAAACCCCGCCACAGTAACCCTTACCCAATGAACCTCCAAATTCCATCTCGTCTCATACACGGCTAGGGTAAGGAGACCGGCCCTCCTGTGTTGACAGCGGATCGATCTACTTATCTTGGTCTTGTATACGGCGACACGGAGGTTGAGGCTCTTCGGGCGGTACGTTGAGTTGCTGTTGCGGGGGCTTGAGTTGTAGGAGGTAGGCGGAAACGGATGAAGAAGGTAGCGAGAGCCTGGCCAAAACACAAATCAGAAGGTGACGAGAAGAGCGAGACTCACCTCTTTGAGCGGCTGAATTATTATGGCGAGGGGCTTGAATGATAGAAAGCGGGTGGAACGAGCAACGGACGTAGCGAGAGCATGGCAGAGCTTGAAGGATATGATCAGCGTCAATTTCAGAGAGAGGACGAGTGAAACCTTACCGGTATAGAGCTCATGGACAATCGGCACAAATTCCAGAACAGCGAGACAACAGCAAAACCCAACTAGCAAGCAGCTTTCAACTTCTTCACCGAGACGTCCTTGAGACGTCTAATCCAACCCGACTTGGGCTTGGACTTGTATTTCTTCGTAACTTCGACCAGCGACTTTGACTCTGCACCATCGTCAGACAACTCGACCACCTCGACTGGCAAGACTTTCGTCCTTGCTTCTGCATTCACACCCATCGTCACCACACCCCCTTCTTGTAGCAAGTCCAGGAGAGCCATGATCCGCTCCCCACGAGGCGTCGAGACGACCTCTGTGGACCATATAGGGGTTGGGACTAAAAGTGAGCAGGTCGGTGGGTGAAAGGTGCTGATACACGCCTCGTCCTCGTCACTTTCCTCGCTCGTGTACGCGTAAGCAGGAAATTTGACCGTGATTGGGAGAGACGAGGGTGCAGGGTGGGCAGGATAGGGGGCGATGTTGGCGGACCCGATAGGATGGGACACCAGGTCCTTTTCCCAGTTGTCACGGGGGCCAGCACAGCTAAAATGCATCAAAGGAGACGGGGGAGAGGGGGGGGAGGGGGGAGAAGGACGAGAAGGACGCGACGAACCACGAGCAACCTTCTTCATGATCTTCGATACCAAACGAGGCATTTTGAGGACTGTTGATGTCTTCTTTGGGGGTTGAAAGTACAAAACTGGGCTGTGAGTCAAGTATATCGCGAACGATAGTCGTAGTAGCAACGCAAGGGAAGCTGGGGACCTGGAAGGAGGGGGGGGGAAGGTTTATGTAGGATTGTGTCGATTATGTGATCTGGCAGTTGTTTGTCGCCGCCAAATAACGCGTCATTTTGACGTTGCTCGTCGTGTTGCACGACGACGAACACGATTTGGACGATGAGCTCGAGGTTGGTAGTGGAAGTGAAGGTCAGGAACACGATGATCACGTTAGTTTCTGGTCAGGTGAGAGGCGTGGGGAGATATTGCCAAAAATGTGAGTGTGGGAGGTGGCGTCATGTATTTTAGGGATAAAAATAATCAAAATTGGGACCGATTCATGGCCAAATAAATATTGGTCCCATTATGCACAAATTAACCACAAATCCTAGCCAAAAAAAACCCAACTGAGAAATTCGGACAGGACACCCTAGGTGCACGGCGATGTCCTCAAGTAGCTGTGCGAAGCCCTGCGAGGAACCAAATACGTAGAGATGAGACCTATGTGACTGGGCCAATTTCAGCCAATCGAGAAGTTGGACGAAACGATGAACTGAGAGTGCCGTGTTTGCTCCGGCACCAGTAGCACTGAGGTACTCCTGTACATCGACAAACGAACTGCCCAACGAGACGCGCTCCTGGTCAACGGAATGGTGTCTATCCAACAAGAAATGAGATTGTTGTTTCCAGACCCTTCCTGACCCATTGGGGTCTTCAATAAGCCGACCAATAGTCTGTTGGGATGATCCTGCCACTGGCAGATGAAGCCACAATGTACCATTGAGCGCGAAAGTTCGATGGGAGCGTGCCGCGAAAATATTGTCCTGCGGGTGGATACCCGCTATCTCCCATGGTACGACTTGAATTGCGTGCCATCCAGATGTTCTAACGCTGTATCCAGGCGACGGATTCGGCTTCCACAGCCAGCTCGATAGGAATCCAAAGTTGAGAGTTGCAGTATGGCCTCAAGACGGACGGCTGGGCACTCTGGTTCGGACGAAGTCACGACCAGTGTAAATCTGAGTACGTCCGTCCGTTCGGAATCCTTCGAGGCACGTTTGACATCTTTGTTGCCGCGCAGGCGTGGTTTCCTAACACCAGACAGCTTCGATGCCCTCATTCAATCTTCAGTCGAATGGTTTTCAAGTCCGGTAAGTAGTCCATATCTTCTAGCTCTGGGTGAATGGCTGCGCTGAGAGACTGCTGCGAGACAGATGGGTAAGAATGAGAAGATTGATTGCTAGATCTGCGCGCACTATCAGCAATCAGCCCCTGATGTCAAAAATACCCTTCTTTGGACAGCCTGTGTACGCTCGAAAAGCCCAGAGTAATGTCCTCAGAGCAATCTGAGAGTTGAGATGGTAGGGCGCATCGTCACTCGACAACATCGTTGAGGCTCAAGAGCCTTGATGACGTGATATAGCGCACCGGTCCGAATTCCTGCTAGCTGTTGCCACCTCTACCACTGTCTACCACCATGGCAATGTGCCTCTGGTCATCACCGCTCATCACGCAGACGTCCATTCGGAGAAGCAATTTTGGAGTTCGGCCTGCGCGTCGTGTGGTGGCTTCGAGTGGCTCTGATCCGTTTCAAAACTACCTGTACTGTGATGATCATCAGCCACGACAATCAACCCTGTGCAAATCTGGAGATAGAACGGACGCACTCAACGCAAACCATAGGAATTCGCGCGCTGCTCATGGTCGTCCCGTAACGCACACCTTTGGCTGACGAAGCAGAATATGAGGGCTGTAGAAGTAGAGCCTCAGCGCCTCGCTCGACATCAGATGGATCCTCAACCCCCAGTTCCCATCAACAGTTTTTATTTGGCACCTTTACACACGGTACTTCATTTAAAAGGATGTCACCACAGAGAGCTAGCAACCAAAATTACAATGCATCCCCCTCGACCATCGATTGAAAGCCCCCCGGTATATTCTTCTCCCAAACTCATCGTCCCAGAATTTCCTTCGATTCCAGGCGATCCTTCTTCTACTGGCACGTCGCCCACCGATAAAAGCCTTCAGAACTCATTATTCCACGATCATGACCATGGATTTTTGTCATCTAGTACACCCTCGATGCTTCGGCGGCGACGCAGCGACCGCAAGAGGGATCGCGAAGTCACCATCTCGCCTGCCACATCAAGAGAGTCCAGTGTTGACCAACGGTCTGATACTCCGTCTTGGCTAGAAAAATTCAGTCCAAGACCATGGAAAATGACTCCCCGAAAGAAAGAACCTGTCCCCAAAGAACAGACCGAAGCCTACCTGCGGACGCGAGCAGTAAGTCTCAGCCATGGAATCCCTGAATGAAGCAATGGACGGTCGCTTACCCATATGACAGAGAGTAGAACTCGCGGTGGATCTTGTCAAAGCAACTACACGTACAGCCCTTGAAGTCGCAGGAGAAGTCGGAGAGGTTGTTCCCGGGCTTAGCATTGCGGCAAGGCTGCTATCCAATATATGGGATGCTGTTGAAGGCGTCGATGTAGGTTTACTGCATGTTGCTGCACTACAGTCATGATTACTGACTTACTCTTGACTCTTGTAAGTCGAATCGACTTGCCTGCTTACGACTAACAGAACGCTGTGCCGAAATTCTCCTGGCTGTGCATGAGGAGCTCGACCAAACCGACATAGATGTTGAGATTGAGATGAAGGTACCTCTTGAACGCCTCGAGGAGTGAGTGGGATTCCACCATGTTGCATGATCCTCGCTGACTTGTTACACGAGATCGTTCACTCATTTTCACGATTTTCTGATAGAGCAGAACAGCCAGCCATTCTGGGCACGGTACCTGAAACGAGATGACATCCTCCGGGATATAGAGAATTGTGATAAGGCTCTGAACGACGCATTATTCCTTTTCAACGTGAGTCACCTCACGCGTACTATGTAATGGCTAACACCTGAACGCACATGCAGATGCGAATCCAAATTCGCCTGATGAAGAATATCAAGGGTATCTCTCACTCACCAGACCCCCGACCCGATAGTAGTCTTTTACTTGAGCGGGACATCGAACGTCAATCATCAGCGGACGAATTAGGCTCTGAATTCGAGGACCTGGATTTGAGGAATCTTCCTTCGGACGGGGAACCACGTTCACCCTCAATCGTGTCCCTGGCATCCGTTCCCTTGGACGATCTCGCCGTCGAGGAAGCCTACAACATCAGAAACTTTCTTAGCACCCTCCAAGAGCACCAGAACCAGCTCGACAGAGCCCGTGACTCCTCCGACATCCGACAGCTCCTCGCGTGCGCTTTGAAGTCTGATACAGATCGGGAGATGATTCATGTCTTGCAGATGGGGAAGCATGATATGCTTCATGCGATTAGATATTTTCTGGAGGCATGGGAAACGCGACCTATTGCCCATCCCTCGAGCTCGCAGATCCTTCCGCGTAAAGACCTGTCTCGAGTTAGGTCTTTGACTTGGCCTTTGGATGAGCGGCAGAACAATCTATTGGACAAAGGCTACTTAAATCCCGACACTCTTAGTGGACCAGTCGATGTGGAAATTCCCAGCTGGACAATCAGCAAGTACGTACTAGGAGCTTCTCCTCGACTCGAAGTCAACTCACATTTCTTCGTTTAGGTCCCAGGTCTCTTGTCAAGAGCTTGTTGGCCAAGGGTTCTTCTCTCACGTCTACAAAGGGACTTGGCGACACCGAACAGTTGCTATCAAAATCCTCGAACGTTCAACTCCTCAGGACGCCTTCATCAGCGAGTTCGAGGTGTGGAAGACCCTTCAGCACCACCCCAACGTTCTGAAGCTATACGGGACAAGCGATCCCGAAGGCCCTGATTCACCCAGATTCTTTGTGAGCCCGTACATGAAAAGCGGGTCTCTTCCAGAATATTTAAGACGCCTAGAATGGGAATTTGGTGGCACGGCAGTCCGCGAGGATGTCAACAAGAGAATGGCGGTGGAGTTGGCCAGGTTCATGTTGGAGATTGCTAGAGGAATGGAGCATCTGCACGAATGTCGTATCGTCCATGGAGATCTCAAGGTATGCTATTGTCTGACTGTTTCTTTCGTCTACTCGCATCGCTCAAGCAGATTTGTTTCTCTGAAATAGGGTGCCAACGTTCTCGTGGACAGTGACTCGAGATGTGTCATTGCAGATTTCGGACACAGCAAGCCTACCTCGCAGATCACACACGCAAATGCAAAGCACAACCGTAAATATCTTTCTCCGTCGACTTCCGATTGGCCTTCCTGACCCCAGTTAAATTTAGACGGTTTCCGCTGGCAATCGCCCGAGCTTATGGCTGGACAGTCCCTGTTATCACCGGAAAACGACGTCTATGCTTTTGCTATTACCTCAGTCGAAGTGTTGACAATGGGAAGTCTTCCTTGGCCGATGCTTCCCGACAATTTGGTGAGAATACGGGTCCTCGGTGAGTGCTTGGATCGTAGTGGTTGATAGCGTTGCTCATATATCACTCTGGTTCTCAGACTTCGATGAACGGCCTGACTACCCTGTATCCGTCACCAGGTCGCTAGGGATCACACGGATTATTCAAGATTGCTGGAACGCTGCCCCCTTGGTACGACCCACCTTCTCAAAAATAGCCAGGGAGTTGGAGATGGCGATACAAAACCGCACGAAAGGGACATCTACGTGAACTACCTACATAGATCCCAAATATTCAATGGACATCCTGTATACTCTCCTATGCGTTGCTTTGGATAGTTTTCAAAGCTTCTTCGTGAGTACTGTCGCTTGCAATTGCTCCACTCCTATTTGACTGACGAAGGTTCAGTGGTACCCGTGAGCGCTAGGAGAGGTTCGTGGGTGCTGTTTTTTCTCCACACGGGATTATTCGAAGACCAGAACCTACGCCTTGGAGCTTGGGTGGTTCTGGCTTTCATCAGCGGCGCTGGCACTGAATGTGCGTACATCCACAGGAGGTCTACCGTAAAGGATTTCTTCTTAGATACCATGCTCAAGTATACGTATGTTTTATGTAGCAGACGTGTCAGTCTCGTTGATTAATTGTATCGTACGCTTGGTTAATGTTTCGCCTTCATGCTCGGGCTAGATCCAACGCAGGCTCTTTCTCTCTTCAAAGTGACCTCTTTAGCAAATGCCATGATTAGACAGATTTGTCGAGAAGTGGCTAACCGCTCCGTCGGAGTCGGAAGCAGTGGATGAGGGTGATTTCAAAAGGGGAAAGACTGCGACGTACAGCTAGTTTTGCAACGAGCTCATATCAGTCATCGTTTCTCAGAAAGACGGGAAGATTGCTGAGCTCATGTAGCTCGAATTCCAGCTGTTTAATGTAGCACACAGATGAAGCGAGGAGACGATGGCTGGTGGACTGTGGCACCAGCACCAGATGGCGGGAGTGTGTGAAATGCCTTCGGCAAACGTAACAACGCGTTACCGAAGCTGTTACACAGCAGTCACACTTTCTCAGATTCGGGTCTCAACGTCGTCGGCGACGTTCTCCTTGGACAACTCCCTCTATCGCCCGCCGACGTCGAGATTTGAGTATCTCTTTCTTGGTACTAGCAACGGCTTCGCTCTTATACTGTCAGCTTGAACTCAGGTGCGTAACTTCTAGCTTGAAAGTTCCCTGCCTGAGCTCAATATTGGGCCATTATTGCAGAAGGTTAGAGCTCGCCAAGGAGGCTACGGGCGTGCACGAACAATTTTTAGGGTACTTCACGACGGCCTCGTGGTCGGGTCAAACAGGAAAGAGCGCTGCGCAAATACAAGAAGCACGACGACTGCAGGTGGATTACGTTCATAACGAGTCTGTTTCATCTCCCAGCTCTCTCTTACCATGATTTCATACTGAACTATGCTGTTATTCTGTTTCCAGAAAATTCGAACAATGTCTAGTAACAAGAACTCGCGACACACCCCATCTTCATCATCACCTATACCCACCAACACCTCTAAATTACCCAAGTTTCTGCAGAAGGGAAACAACCGTGATAGATCGAAATCAGTAAATGATTCAGCACTCTCCGCTACCTCTATCGATAGAGTCAGCTCTTCTGAAGGCTCCAGTAGTCACCTTCAGTCTCCATCACCTTCGGGCTCGAAGAGTTCGAAGAAGGGCAGCAGGTTTCTAGGCGGCAAGAAGGACAAGAACCGTGACGAGGATAAACCGTCCTCTGAGGCTGAAGACACACCAATCATCGTCGAGCCAGGAGAAGGCTCTCCTTCTATTCCAATCCCTCGCTCCCGCGCACGCCCTGATCACTCAGTAGGCGGATCGTCTGATCATTCTGGTCAATTTTCATCACACTCTTATACCCATCCGACTTCCACATCACCCCGCATGAGTGACATCCCGTCCCGTCTATCTGGTTGGTTTTCTCATACGTTTAGTTCTTCTTCTACCGATCTATCACTTCCCAACCTTCTCAATACGCACCATGCTACATCACCCAAGAGCAAGTCTGGTGCTTCGACACTGCTGACCGTCGCCAAGCATGGTAAAGGTCACCTTGATAAAGCGATGCGGTATCTGCTGGACAGTGACGCAACGCCGGACAAGTGTACCGATCCAATATGGCTGCTGGGCGTTCAGCACAAGGGCTATGAGCCCCCACCACCGATACCCCCGGAACCTCCTGGTCGGAGGACCTCCGTTGACACTAAATCGAAATCCCCCCATTCTTCTTCCAGATCCTCCTCGGGATCCAAACACTCTCAGAGACAATCTCTCTCCCAGTCTCAACCGCCCTCTTCTCGCGATTCCTCTACATATTCTCCATCTACATCACTCTCCTCTTCCATCTCGTCCTCTGTCTCCACCACATCCACCACCCCCACTCCCTCCGCAGTATCCGCCTCACATAACAAGCATCCCGGTACCAATTGGCCTGAGGAATTCTACTCTGATTTCACTAGCAAAGTATGGGTCACTTACAGGTCTCAGTTCACACCAATCCGGGATACGAGTCTGAACGACTTGCCCCCACCATGTGACCCGCTGACCAGCAGTACCATGAGCTATGTGGACACTTTCAAGAGTGACTCCAGCTATAGCGTTCGAAGCATGGGGTCAAGCAATCACGTCGTCCCTAGTAGCCCAAGTGGCAAGAAGTGGAACTGGGGGCTACCAGGACTAGGAGGGGAGAAAGGGTGGACCAGTGACGCGGGTTGGGGTTGTATGTTAAGGACGGGTCAAAGTTTACTTGCCAATGCATTGATATTCATGTGGTTGGGACGAGGCAAGTCTTCGTTTTTACGTCAATTACAGAAAGCAGCTCACTTCCTTCAATAGAATGGCGGCGCCCAGACTTACCAATATTAACTGAATCCTACGCTCGATATATTCAAATCGTGACCTGGTTCTTGGATACACCGTCGCCAGAGGCACCTTTCAGCGTCCATAGGATGGCTCTGGCCGGGAAAGATCTCGGGAAAGACGTGGGACAGTGGTTTGGTCCCAGCACCGCAGCAGGAGCCATCAAGTGCGTGCCGTTGAATGTTTTGATTCGGAATCTTAATAACCGTCGATACAGGACATTGGTGCACGCTTTCCCTCAGTCTGGGCTGGGAGTTGCTGTCGCCACGGATGGAGCACTGTACCAGACTGACGTCTTCGCTGCTTCACATTCTTCTACCACCGCTCCCGCAAGCTCCAGTAAGTTCTAATCCCTTGTTACATAGATGGTCACTGAATTGACTTGGCAGGCGGGTCCGTGTTTTCTTCCCCTTCGCTTGGAAGACGTCGCCACAATCATACAACGGCCTCATGGGGGGATCGACCGGTTCTTTTGTTGCTTGGTATCCGACTCGGTTTAGATGGGGTAAATCCCATCTATTACGAAACGATCAAAGTGCGTCTCTGGAGCTTCTTTATCGAAGTGTGGCTGGTTTACCATTGGCCTAGATGTTATACCAGTTCCCTCAGTCTGTTGGCATCGCTGGCGGACGTCCGAGCTCATCCTATTACTTCGTAGGATCGCAATCGGACAATTTATTCTACCTCGACCCACATCACGCTAGACCTACCGTACCCCTGCGCCCTCCACCCTTAGGCGACGCACCCACGTTCCGGGATACAGCCAATAGAACCCCAGAATCTGACCTCGCCAGGGATAAGGATCGTTCCAGGGCCGAGAGGAAGGGTAGATCAAGCGGTTTCTCTCCCAAAGGCGGGTCGATGAAACGCGTCGTAACTCCCACTTCGCCATCATCCGTGAAGACCACAGGGTCGTCCACATTTTCTTATCACGCGCCCACGTCGCCGAGTCCCTTGCAAAAGGAATACGCGTCGTCGCACTCTGCTTCCGGATCTAGCTCTGGCAGGGAAAGCAGAAGGCAAGGAACAAACGTTTCGGACGATGCTGCCTCGCGATCGCAACCTCCGTCAAGGACAGAGTCCCCGGTTCTCATCACTCCTAGTACGAGTATGGAGACCGGTAATACGTCCGAGATGGATTATAGCGAGATTGCGGGGGAAGCTAGTGGCGGGGCACGCGGGTTAACCCCTCTCCAGGAACACTTGATTTCTGCGTACAACGTCGCTGAGTTGAGGACCTTCCACTGTGAAAGGGTTAGGAAGATGCCATTGAGCGGTCTAGACCCAAGCATGTTGATAGGTTTCTTGTGTAAAGACGAAGCTGATTGGTTGGACCTCAGGAGGAGAGTTGGGGAGGTATGTTGGGCTTATCGCGTTTGACTCTATATCTCGCCGAACTAACCGCTTTCGTGCTCTCAGCTTCCACGAACTATCTTTTCAATACAAGATGAGCCGCCATCTTGGTCCAATGACTCCGACGATAACATGGGCCTGGAATCCATATCGGATCCGGAAGATCTTGCAGCGGATATGGACATGGACGACGAGGCCGACGATGATCCGGTCAAAGAAGTAAATAACGACCAAGACGATGAAGAGGACGACGAGGACGAGAAGTTCTACGATACGCAGTCGATGTCAAGTCCGCGGGACGAGGAGAGAGGTAGAAGTGAAGAGGTCGACACTGAGGAAGACCCTGTGGACCCTATCACACCTGGACCGACCACCACCAAGTTCAACGTTCCCAACGCTGAGGCACAGGGGTCACCACCAGACAGCGACGATATTGAAGATGATTGGGTTGATCCGTCAATTCCGACTTCCCCCATGCTTACGCCCCAGCCGACACATCAAGCTCCTGTACCTGCCGTCGTCCCGCGGTTGGCCAAGACCAAGTCGAATGGGTCATCGGGGTCAGGTAAGAAGAAAAAGGGGAAGAAGGACCAACAGGTTCCTGTCCCGGTGCCCAAAATCAAGGTACCAACGCCTCCTTCTAAGGAATCGTTCCCGTTCCCCGTCGCTAATGCGTCCGACGATGGAACGGACTGGTCTGTATCGTCCTCGTCGTCGAGTGGCGTTCAGGCTCAGGAATACGAGAAGAGGATGCACAATGCGAGAGCGAGAGATGGGGGTCGGACGCAGAGCGGAGGCGTCAAGGGCATCCTCATGGACGAATGGACAGACCCTCAGTGATCGAGGCTCGCTTGTTATGAAGTCGTGTGATCTTGTCATGAACTGGAACTTGAATTTACCTTCACTTTCATTGCCTGAACAACAATTTTAGCTTATCAATTGTTATTTTTCCCCCAATGCGTTCCTGTTTCTTCGTTTATCCGTGTATTCTGTTTTACACCATTCTCAGGTGGATCGTTTCGACTGCGATTTACTATACAAACTAAGCTGTATTTTTGTGTGGAGGTCGCGCGTACCGCTGTCACACATAGGCGGACTAGCCCCCCATGTGGGGCCTGTGTAGGAGAGACGGAGGTCTCGTCCGCTTTGTTTAGCACGGGCCAGTCGAGCTTGATGTCGGCCTTGGACGTCAGTGAAAGCCAAGCTTGCTTTCTCTCTCTGCCAAGGACCAAGGAGTCAAAGCTACCAGGTGTAGCAAGAATCCATTTTCCTCGGTATCTTCATTGCCTACTCCCGTTTATCTGGAATTTACACTGCATACCCGAATTTTCGGAGCTGGTACTACAGTAAGGGGTATGAATTGAAGGTCATCAAGGCAAGAACGGTCTGTGAACGGGTCTTCCAGCCTCCGATACCGTAATTGCGTTAAAACAATGTAGGCGCTAAATTGACGCACACACGATACACCGACTCCTCCACGAGCCAAGAAAATGTGAATTATCAATGGCTGACTCCGAGAGTCCGATAGGAGATAGGCAGATAGTGACCACTTCAAACAAGGGAGTTTGAGAAGGCTCGAGACCGTAGAGACCATCACAACAACATTTGTCTCCTCACCGGCTCACCGACCCTCTAACCCGATTAACAGCTACGCATGGGCCTTGTCACACACCCGATTTATTTACTTGCCTCCGTATCGTTCGTATCACACGAACCCGCCACTGAATCTCGATCCGTGACAAGAGGTAATTCAACCATTGCGCTGTTACAGGTTGCTGTCCTGGGGAGCATGTGGAGAGTCTCCCACTCCCGATTACCTTCTCACGTTCGATATAGGAATTATAAATATGTCATGGGGGAGAAAAGGTACGTTTTTCATCCTCCAATCTTCCCCTCCATGGACCCATCCGTTGATAAGGAAAAGCTGGCTGGGCGGACTACGCCCAGCGATAGCTCGGCGGCGGACCAACACATTGATTTCTATGATCCCTCAAAGGAATCAATATGGACGCGTATAGGTCTGTCACCGGAGAGTTTCAAGAGAGCTCCTGGTGGAACTGGGTACGGATCTCTTCCTCATCGTTGTCATCTTACTCTCGCTCATGATTATGAACACAGTGGTCAGATTGTTGCGGGTGACCTTACACCGGAGCAAGTCGAGAAGCTCAGAGCAGAGTCGCCAATGCTGCAGGCCAAGATGAAGCCGCGTCATTTGAACATGATCGCCGTCGGTACGTTGTCGACGATTTTCAGGGTTCAAGCCAAGCTCGACATACTTACACACGCCCTATTCGTCCAGGTGGCGCTATTGGAACAGGTCTTTTCGTCGGTTCGGGCTCTGCTCTCCGTGTGGGAGGTCCAGCTGGTATCTTGCTAGGATGGATTCTTATCGGTATGATGATGATTAGCGTCACCCAGGTGAGTAACGCTCTCTTGGTTGCTTGTAAGCAGCGCTGACGCGGGGATACACAGGCAATCGGCGAAATGTCTATCTTGTACCCGGTTTCTGGAGGTTTCTACATGCTGGCTCACAGGTTTTTGGACCCCGGATTCGCGTTTGCTATGGGCTGGAATTACTATTTGCAATGGGCTTGCGTTCTACCGCTAGAAATCACTGTCGCAGTCACCACGGTCAATTATTGGCCGAACAGTGTCTCTACTGCCGGATGGATTACCGTTTTCTGGATTGCCATCAGTGAGCTCGGGTCGCCTCTCTCCGGAACATGCACTCATCGTGATATCATAGTGATTCTTGCGCTGTTTGGAACCCTCGGATATGCAGAAGAAGAGTTTTGGGCGTCTTGTCTGAAGCTTATTGTGGTGACGATGTTCATTCTCATTGCGCTGTAAGCTTCGACGTCCTTCTAGCAAGTTGAAACCTTGGCTGACCTCATTGTTAGTGTCTGTGTACTCGGAGGCGGACCAGGTCCGCCAGGACAGTATGACAGCTACGTCGGTGGCAGGTTCTGGAGTAATCCTGGAGCTTGGGCTCATGGGTTCCACGGCTTCTGTGGTGTGTTCGTTACGGGTATGTGCGCTTTTCTTCCGAGATCAGGACAAGTCTCATCAACTGTCACGGTCATTTCGCAGCTGCTTTCTCGTTCTGTAAGTTGTCATATGTCCTCAGTGATAGGGCCGCAGTCGCTAAGCACCAATCGGTTAATCGGAATGTTCAGCTGGAACTGAAGTCGTCGGTCTTGCCGCTAGTGAGACTCCAAACCCACGGGAAAGCATGCCAAGTATGGAATATCCCGTTTCTGTGAAACCAAAGCGTCGAGCGCTGATGATGATCCGTTCCAGCTGCTGTGAAAGGTACCTTCTGGCGTGTGGTATGTTCACTCCCAGTTGACGGCCGTCTGACTCCACACTAACACTGCTTTCCAGACCCTCATCTATGTCACCTCTCTCCTCTTCATTGGCTTACTCGTGCCTTATAATGAGGAACGCTTGTTCGGCGCAAGTGATGCCTGTGCGTTTCATTTTGAGAGGATTACTTGAAAGGGTTGTGCTAACATCCCATCAGCTGCATCTCCTTTCGTCATCGTCCTCGACAATGCAAACATTCCGGGCCTCAACCGTAAGTTGGCCCCAGTCTAACCCGTATCAAGCAACGCTGATTATGTATTCCCGCCGTTTTTTATAGATCTCGTCAACGCCACCATCTGTGTTTCTGTGATGTCTATTGCCATCTCATGTGTTTATGCGGGATCCCGAACATTAACAGCACTCGCGGAGACTAAGTTCGCTCCAAGATTCTTCACGTATGGTTCGTGAGGCCACATCACACTCGTTCTAGTTAGAGGAGCTGACGAGCGCCTTCTAGTTGACAAGTCTAGCCGACCGCTGTGGTCGGTCATTTTCACCATCGCATGGGCTCCCATTGCCTACGTAGCCGTTGGAAAGTCGAGCGACGAAGTTTGTGAGTGGCTTCAGAATCATCACCTCCGCTTTCATCAATTCGTTGACTCCACTCTTTCACAGTCGCCTGGTTGACCGCTATCTCGGGCTTGTCTGCCCTCTTCACTTGGGGCTCCATATGCTTATGCCAGTAAGTTGTATTGGGCAACGTGGGATTCGGTATATCAACTCAATAACGCCCTTCATCAGCATCCGTTTCAGAAGGGCATGGGCCGTGCAAGGCCACTCCGTTGAAGAGTTACCATTCAGAGCTTTGGGCGGCGTGTGGAGCTCATGGTTCGGAATCGCACTTGTCATAATCATCTTCATCGCTCAATTCTATGTCGTAAGTTTTGCTTTCTTCCCCCTCTCCCCCCTACTGTCGCTTGACATGTAATCATCTTTTACAGGCTGCATGGCCCGTTCCTGTCGGCGGACCTCCATCAAGTGATGTAGGAACGAGAATTGAGATCTTCTTCAGTGCGTATGGTTTCGTCGTTATGGTGAATGTTTCCTGACGGTGCTTTTCCTCATTCAGAGTCCTACCTTGCATTCCCTGTCGTCGTCGCCTTCTGGGCCTTCGGTCGCCTTTATTATGGTACCAGCCCAAGGAAAGCGCATGAGATCGACCTCGACGTACGTCTTTCATTTGACGTATTGAGACCCGTTCTGACCTGTCACTCGCTAAACATTTAGACTGGACGAAGAGCCTGGTTCACCGTAGAACAAATGAGAGAGGTATATCCCGTCTCTTGTATGATTTTCTCCTTTTCTTTGTTGACTGACTATCGTTTCTTTTTGCTGTACATAGTACCACGCCGAACGTGCTCGCGCTCCCCTCCACATCAAGATTTTCCGTCTCTTGTTCACTCACTAACGTATTGGTTGGGAATGTAACCACCGTCGCTGCTGTGTGTAATGTGTATCTGACGAACATATTGGGAATTTGGGTAAAAACCGTGATATACCCCAATGTCACGGCTCGAAAAGCTTTTTTTACTTCTCCATACCTTCTCCAGGAATTCCATACCTCACATCCTTGTACCTATGTACCTTCAAGAATTAGCTAATGACTGCTTCAATTCGATTTCAACATCTTGCAAACAGTTCTGATCTGCCTACTGGCGTCTGGCATAAGTACGTCGCGGTTCTCAACTCTGCTGAGAAAGTTGAGTGAGTGTGATCGTGGTATAATCGAATAGATCGATTTCCCTCTGCTTACGAACCACCACCTCTTCCTCTGTACATTACGCTCATATCATGCCTGCAAAGAAGAACCGCGACAAAAAAGCAGCGGCGGCAGCAGCAGCAGCAGAGACAGAGACACCTGCCGCCGAAAGCACGACTACCGAACCACAACAGCCAGCTGCAGAACCGAGAGCACCAATTCAAGTCCTATATTGCGGAGGTAACTGAAATTTCACTCCTACCTCATGCCTTCTGGTTAAGCTCACTGTCTGATCCTTAGTCTGCACATTTCCACCGGAATACTGCGAGTTTGGATCGAGTCTGAAGAGATGTAAAACTTGGCTAGAGGAGAACCATCCTTCGATGTTCGAGAAATACTATTCCGACGGTGCGTGTCCTACATATTGCTATTCACAACTGCGTCGCTGACATCCTGATACCGGCTGACAGAGGCTCTACAAAACAAACTCGGAACACTGAGCGTCGAGGCACAACAAAAACTAGAGAAGGATACAGCGAAGAAGGAAGCTAAAGCCGAGGCCAAAGCAGATGCTGCGTTGAAAAAGAAGATGGCATCGCCAGTGCGTCAACCTCTTAGTCTGGATACAGATTATCCTTTGCTTAAAGCAAGCCTTTCCTCCCAGATCACCATCAAACGAATAGAACGCAATAAACGGAAGCATGTCACCGCGATCCATGGGTTAGAGGCCTTTGACATTGACTTGAAGAAGGCAGCCAAACAGTTCGCCTCGAAATTCGCAACGGGCGCATCGGTGACGAAGAATCCTCAAGGTCAAGATGAGATCGTGATTCAGGGAGATGTATCGGATGAAGTGCTCGAGATGATCGAGGAGGGTGTTGGGATACTGAAGGGTATTCCAGGGGATAATGTGGAAATAAAGGAAGATAAGAAAAAGAAGGGTGGGGACGATTGAGTACGCGTTACCATACCATGTATTAGCTTTCGGAACGGTGCATATCACAAGGCAAGCCTTTGCAGATTGTAGATATTGTAGATACACAGTATGTCAAATTGAATATTCCACAGCATTTGGAGAGGAAGGCCTCCCGAAGAGCGGGTGTACCGAAACCGATACCGATGCTGTATTGCTTCGGAAAGCTCGGAAGGGATACATTCATGTTGTAAGAACTGCATTCTCTGCAGGAAGTAGACACAGGCATGGGATAAACGACGGTATGAGCCGACAGCAACAGCTAAGTGAATGGCGAGTGGGCTCGATATAGATCGCTCTAACCACATATAGGGGACTATTCAGTAATACTGTGGACCGAACAAGGACGGTCGGGAATGGTCGATAGGATAGCACGCACCCAGTCAGCCCACCGAGCATGAGGCAGCAGTTCCAAGAAGAAACACAAAGACAAGCCCCAGTAATGGTTAGTAGAGTAAAAAGAACAAGAACGACGCACCGACGACCTGAGGCTTTCAAATTCCAACACAAGAGCAACTTGAGCAGTTCTGGAGTCGATTACCTGGATTTCCATAAACAAGCGATGTCCGTTGGTAGGTTACCAGGTCATGTCGGTTGTGGCAAAGGCCCCAAAGCTCGTAAACGACGCTAACGATCGTGGTGGGGTATCCTGTTTACTCGTGAGTTCCACTGTATAGCACGAAGACAACCTGCGCATTGAGAATGTTGCTTTTGTTTCTGGTCACCAGAGATTCAGGACCTTGAGATAGTTTCCGAGAGTGTAACTCGAGGTGGTGAAGAGAGAAAAGGCGCGTGGGAAGCGGGGACAAAGCAGGGAGGCGCGTTGTTGTGGCTTGTTTGTGCTCTTACGCGGACCCACGCGGTTGAATTGTTTTCAATTGTCTTCTTCAACAATAAGGACCTGTTAGGTACCTTCACGAGACAATAAACTCTGCATCTCTTATCCGAATCGGTTACGCCATTTCGCTTGTTTTTGTTCTGGGATCTTATAACAGTATCCAATGCACCGCACTCCTCCTCACTTTCCCCCCCGTGGGTCTACCTTCAACGACTTGACTTTTTTCTCTTTTGTTCCTCCATTCGTTCCACCAACTTCCTCTCCCTATCATCACGATGTCCGTTGCCAAGCTCGTTTCACCACCACCGCCCCCTACCTCGAATACGTTGACTCAGACTCAGCGGACACGACTCATGCGTACGACCAAGAAGCTCAGTCAGGTTCTTGGATCTACCCCCCAATTGATGGATATCAAGGCCCGATCGAGCAGTGAGTTCAGGTCAATTTCTTGCGCGTTTTCTCTCCCTGATGCCGTTCACAGTACCAGCTGACATTGATTGGTCGGATGATGAGGAAGACTGGTACCGACCTGCGAGCAGAGGCTCCAACCGAAGCGCCACCTCAGGGTTGTCGTCTTCATCTGGCAGCACTGCGTCGAGCTCTCTCATCTCACGCTCCATCTCGATTACACGGTCCAGAAGATCGTCTTCTCTCTCTGAGGATTCAGCTAACTCTAGCAAACCTCCACTTCTTCGTCTTGCTTTGGCATCGTTCGCGCAACGGTCGTCTACCGCCAATAAGTGTTACCCATCGCCCGCTTCTGCCAATTCCTCGGATGAAGAAGACAGTCGCTTCACTCTGCACGCGACCGTCTCTGAATCCCCCAGAGATTCGTTTGTCACCTCCCCCGAGTTCCGTATTCCATCATCGACAACCCTTCGTCTTCAGAAGATGGACAGAATTCGCAAGAAACTTGGCGACGGAGTGCCGGTGAAGCTTGTCTTTCCCGACTCTGACGAGGAGGAGCGACAGCAGTCGCGCCCTACCGAGTCACACACGGTCATTCAACTCAAAACCTTACCCCCTCTTCCTCCTACTC
>JANHQD010001307.1:0-17893 GCA_024721195.1 Marasmius sp. AFHP31
GAACCCCTAGAACCTCTTCCAGTTGAGGGGACAAACGAGCGGACCTAAGCGTTCGATATTCTGGTCCGAAGACTTCTCTTGGTTGTTTTTTGTCACACGCTTTGCTCACTCGTCGCAGTATATTTCTTAGAATTGTGCTTGCTTCTCTGACAATAGCTTATGTACCTTGTAAATCACTATCTGACGAAACAATATCAACTAAACGATGCTTTACGATGCTCTACGCCCGCTTACTGCGTTGCCTGCGTGAAAAAAAAAAATCTAGAAAATTCATCGGCTCCAGCCGAGGCTGAGCCCGCTTCAGCCGCTTCCAAGCCGAGCCGTCATGGCAGTGACGGCTTCCAAGCCGTATCCAAGCCGAGCCGATGCCAGCCAAGCCGAAGCCGAGCCAAGCCAGCCGTGGGCAACACTAGAGGTATACTCTCACCATTTAGAATGGCTAATACCTGCTCCGAAGCTTATCTAGTCAAATTCCTGATGGTCCTTGTGGATCCCAGGTACCGGCACATTTTACTCCAGTGCTTGCTTCACAAGTCCGCTCCTCTTACTTCGAGAGTCCCTTCAGTTCCAGCCTTCTAGGCTGGCTTTGGTAACTTCCAAAGTTTAGTTCTAAGTCCTGTTTCTATTATAGCACAGGTATTCCACCTTCAGAGGCGAAGTAGTACCTTCGGGACCATCGATCATATTTCGATCACTTGGATACCGGGCCTGGAACAGCTTTTACTGTGGTACCACGTTGCTACTTCCGAAGTGAAAATTTATCTTCCGATCTTCCGGTGCAGAAGTAATTGAAGGCCAGAGGTGTATTCCTCAAGCCTTGCTCACTTTCTCCCCGAACTCACTATGAGTTTGCACAACATCTTCAAACACTTGAGAAATGCCTTATTCCGTAAGTGCACCCCATCTTATACTCTCTATGGTGACTGATTGATGTTTACAGAGTTCTACGATGTCAATCCATACCCTGACAACTCGACCTTCAAAGTGGGCGATCGCCGGCTCATCCTTTCTCTTCCCTTCGATCAGTATAACGAAACTCTGTTTGGTCTCTTATTCCAACACTTCTTCCTCAGTCGCCACCGTTCGTTATATTGGGGATACCTTGTTCGTTACAATCATTATCAAGACAAGGTGTACTTCTGCGAAGTCCATTTCCATATCAACCTTCCTCTCGCTGCTCGGAAGTATGTCAACACCATTGCCAAAGGTATCACCCGAGTCAGCTTCTTTACTATGAAGACTGCCCTTATTCCCAGAGCTGTCCAAGCCTGGATTGACGTCGTTGTCTTTGCCGCCAAGGCTCCTGCACCTCCAACTCTGGGTTATGAGGAACTTCGGTTCTTTACTTTTACCCCTCAGATGGGTCGATGGTTGTCTCGTACCCCTCTAGCCTACTCTCCCTTAGTCTGTGACCTCTATTACTTAGACTGTCTCCAGCAGGATGCAGCCTGGCGTTATTTCGATTCAGAAGTAGACGTGCCACCCGTTGTTCCTTGGTACGATCACCTAGACAATACTGTACTGCCTAGTTTATTCCACCTAGACGCATAGTACACTCTGCCCCAATGTAATGTGATTGCGTTCCTTCTTCTGAAGTTCAACTATCTAGTTTCAAGGCAAAATTATCAGTTATCTGCTCCTGTGGAGCCATAGTCCATTTCGTGTTTCATCGGGTATTACTTAGTTCCTGCTTCGGAACTTCATCTTTCCCACAAAATCTTTCTTAAAACCTGTAGCACTGAGCCTTTGATCGTTGCCAGTCATCCCTGCCCCATCGCTGTCATGCCTCTAGTCTGAACTATAGAAGACCACTTCTGTAATCCCCTCTTCAGTACGTTTTGGCTCGATGTTACTTCTTCCAAACCAAGTCTAACTCTTCACAGAGCTGTTTAAGCATTGGCCCTACTACGAGGATTATTCCCGCTCATTACCTGAACGTCAACTCATCACTCGCATTCCTCTTGATCACGAGAGAGAAGCCTTGCTGGGCCTACTCCTTCAGCACTCCTTCCTTAGTTGACATATATCCCTCTACTGGGGTTTCGTTGCCTGTTTCGATATTCGGCAAGCCCCCATCTACTTTTATCAGGATCTTCTCTCCAACAACCCTCCCTATGAGGCTCAGGCTGTCATTGACATGGTTGCCGAGGCCATTGCGCAAGTCGGGTTCTTACATTCGCACACTGCGTTCCTTCCTGGTGCTGTCGATGCTTGGATCGACTCAGTCATTGGTTGCATGGAGGACCCTCCTCCTTTGAAGTTGGAACCCCAACGCCTCTTCTTCTTCGAGTACCACCCTCTTATGGGTCGCTGGGTTACTCGTCCTTTCTACCACTACACTGCTTCTGAAGTGCGTATTCTCACTGAATCTTCTCATCTGGATGTCTCCAAACCAGGAAACCGTTCCCTTGAATAATGACTACAGACCAAGTGCAAGCTTCTTAAGTTACTCTTCAGTATGCTATTCCCCTACAGTTTTCAGAGAAGTAGGTGTTCGTACTTCCGAAGCACCTTATACACTGGTCTGAGCCTATTACTAGCCGTTCAGGACTTATGCTAGTACTTGTGTCCCTAGTGTTCTAATTCACACTTATTAAGCGCAAAATCACTTAAAATTATGGTTTGGAGGCTGCTTTTATTAGCAAGCGCTACACTGTAGATAGTTCCCCAGCTTGTCCACTTCGTCTTTACACCCAGTACATTGTGTAGGATGTTCTGCTCAATGCTAGCCCTTCTACCCTCAACTTCTTGACCCCAGATGAGGTGGCCTGAGAGGCCTTAGACCTTAGGCTCGTTCTTGACACCTGCTCTGTTGTTCGTGCAAGGCCAAGGTGTGTGTAGGAGCCGGGTACATCGCACAAGGAGTGTATTGGCAGGGATGATGTGATTTCTGGGTATTCGCAAGAATTCGAAGGTGTAAAGAAAGGGTCGGGCCTGCAACACAAAAAACCATCAGCCCAAAAGCTCATGCGTAGGACAGCAAAAAGCATACCTTCATGTTTCAAGCCAAGTCTTTCTGCAAAATGAGAGCTGGTACGAGGATCTCCATCAAGCTATAACCGTTCCTTTTGGCCAACGAAGTGAGTGGCCTGACAATGAAAGACCGACAACCCATCACCAGTGACGCCAAAAACCTCAAAACTCCTTCCCGATTCCCTCTGATAGCTGACTCACAGCGTCAAGTTATTCTCGAGCAGCATTCTGAAGATCTCGTAGCCTGTAGAAAGCGCGAATTTGTAGAGGTGTAGTGATGGTTTCGTTCAGAGTCGCGTCCGGGCGCTAAGCGCTGGTCACAGAACTCAGCTTGGACCACCAGGTGTCCTAAAGCGCTAGACGCTAAGACTTTGGATACAGAAGTGGCGGCGGCAGGAGTCAACTAGCAGAGACAACGACGGCAATGACAGAGACAGCGAGCAGAAAGCAAGAGCAGATAGAGAACTGGTCCCGATGACAAGTTAGATATATTGAAGATAAAGAGAAGCGAAGTTAGCTACTCACCTGGTCCCGATGACAAGAGGTCAAGATGAGGGACCAGGTGTAAACTGCCTAGCTTATATACTGGAATGTGAGTCGCGCGAAAATAAAGAAAGATAATAGGGAACAAGGAAAGAACAATAGTAGTTCAGATATAGAATAAGAACGAGTCCAGAACAAGCAACTGTTGTATATAAAAGAACAAAGAGAACAAAGGAAACAATGGATGGGATAGGTTGTGAAGACAATGTGAAAGAACAAGGATGGGGGAAGGAAATGATGGGAATGATGGAGAAAGGGGAACCGGGTATCTGGTAGGTGCCAAAGTAGCAAATGGGCGTCAAAGTGACAATCAGGCGCTGAAAGGGGAATGGGCGCTAAGAAAGGAAAAGATAGGGGGAAAAGCGGCACTTCATGACACCAGGCACCTACTGCTGGTTACAGAAATCTGCACTTACCGCTACGATCACCTATCATCTCAGGATCAACACATCCGTCGAAGTTCCAAAAAGATGATTTCAGGCGCACAAGGTCATTACATGCCATATGGTAAGCGATCCAGTCTCGTAGCATACGACGTTGCTATTCGAGTACAGTTTACTAGATAGTTCATAATGTACTACACACGGGCCCCTGCAGGATCATAGAAAAAAAGAGTAAAGTGTTACTCCGACTTGTCCCCAATGGCAGAGTCCTCAATCGCCAACTCCTCATTACTCAATCTGGCTCTCGTTCTGGAATACCGAAAACGACAATGATTTGGCACCTGCAAACGCTCGTACTCAAAGGCATGTTGGTGTCCGTATCGGAGTCGGCGTTGGGGAATCAGATTAGACACTTGCGAGGGATCAAATTCGTCTCTTTTGTTCAGTGGTATGGATCCCAAGAGTGATAATTTTCGAGAACCTCAAGGTGATGGTGCCAAGTGGTGCTGGAAGGAGCACCTCATGACAAAGGGGTTTGGGGGTATCGGTATCGATAGACCTTGGAGGAGCAGGAAGAGAGAATCTATATCCAGATGTCGCACTCATGAATGTGAAACTGTCATCTCTGGGTGGGTCCAGCAACAGATACCAGACATTGGTTGGTATTTAGTGAAGATGGTCGTGACTCGTAATCATGGTGGACTGAGGGGAGGTGAACAAGATAGGAAAGGCAGGGATGTGGAATGAGATGGGTTTGGTGACTGGAAGGTAGCTAAATTCATGAATCAGCCTTTCAGACGAGATTATACAACAGTAGAAGAACGCACCCTGACAAAGCTCCAGACATCAACACTCTTCAAGCATTCCATTGTCTCTTCGTTCTGATTTTCCGACTCCACCTCCAAGACTTCATCGACTGGCTTTCGGTTCTTGCTTAACAAGGACAGCTTTGCAGGGCACAGGCCTGTCAGGTCAATCATCCCAATCGTCCGCTTATCTTCGTGTCATTGGTGGTTGAGGCGTGTACAGACCGTAGCGTAGCCCAACACGCTGAACTCGTTGATGAGAACTAAGCAGCTGTTTCCCGTCCAAGAGTCGCAAAACCTTTGACAGCAAGATGAGCGAAGGAGGGGAAATGAGGAAGGGAGTCGGGATGCTTTGGCTTCTGGTGTTGAAGGCTACTCTGGCCGTCCGCAGATGAGCCTACTTGCGCTGTGCAAGATCATGCGACATTTATTCCTTCTAGTGGACATCAGAGCGGGTTGATGGGGGAAGTGGGATGCCAGTTGGTGTATCAGAGTCAGCTGTATCTACATCTCTGAGCCAATGCCTGAATATACCTCTGAGTTGGGTGTTTCGTCTTTGCGGTCTCCGAGGGATAGACTTGAAGCGTGCAAGAGAATCGTCCGAGGTTGAGGATATCACGGGTGATGAACATGAGGGCCAAAATATCAACTGGGAAGAGGAGGGGTTAGGGCCATAGACATTGTAGGATATTATTGGTCGAAACCAGAGTCACTGTAGAGAAGCGACTAGTAGGTGGAAAAACAAATTACAAATGGAGCTCACTGTGGTGGTGTTGGTGAGGGTTTGGGCATGGGCGCTTATCGTCTTGACCGCAATGACCACCATCAACTCTCCACAGGTGAAATCAACGCTTGAATTGGGAGCAACAACTCGTGGAGCTGAATAACCCGAGCTGGTGTTGGTATGCCATTCTCTGCATCCGGTAAGCTGGGTCATTGCATATAGATTTTGGCGGGCACCTCACTAAAAGTCTAAACATTGGCATAGATACCTCCGGAATTGCCAGTCTTCGCCGTTCAGAGGTGAAAAGGGCTCGGAAAGCACTCTTTAGAAGACCCGCATAAAAAATGTGGACTAGTTCCGTGCTTGCAATTTGAACCGCATTCAATACGTTCCTAACGGACGGTGATAGCGCAGAGCACTCGATATTTTCAAGGCCCGAAATGACCTCGACCTCAATTTCAGTATCAGTCGATTGTCTGAAAGGGAGTGGACAGCGTATACTTTGGTTGTTATTGGGTCGAAGAGGCTGTACGTTTCACTTACATTTTTTCCTTTGCCATCCTCTATCCCGTTCAGTCTTTCTTTCTTTCTTTCCCGCCATTTCCTCTCCACTAGCTGACCATTATCGTCACTACAGTTCCATCAATTCTATAATTGCCTCGCGTCCATATCCGTCAACAGTGGCCTATCCGCATGAAGGCACTCGTCATATTCTATGCGGCTTTTCTTCAAATACTCCCAACAAAATCCGTCTGCGCCCAAAAGCAACGACACAGCGTCATTCACTATCGCTGCACCACGCCCCAGCCCACACCTCTCATTTTTCGAATACCTTACAAGCATCTTTCTGATGCACCTTTTGTCACCCAGGAGAATCGTGATACTGCGTCTTGGTGTTCGAGTTGTGTCACCTACTCTCAACTCTTGACTGTAGCATAGCGTTGCCAACAGCTCGCTCTGCTCTGCTCTGGCTCCGGAGCGAAACGGAGCGGTCATTGCCGCTCCTGGGAGCGGCTGAGTTCACGTGGCTCTGCTCCAGAGCCGCTCAGAGCAGCTAAGCCACCGCTCGAGCGGCATTTTTTTAGAAATTTGTTTTTTTGAGCATACTTCGCTCTATACTTTTGCACCCGCATGAGCACAGCATGGGTATATGCACAGAGGCACAACAAAACACATTTTTGTTTATTTGGGGTCTGTGGAAAAGCTGTGCGAAGCCCTTGCACAACTTTCTTACGGCCTGGGTTTGCACTCAATAGGTAAAATGTGCTCTACTCATACCAAAGCACTATTATATACATCTCAAACATATAAGATAGATAAATATAATACTTAAAAGTCCACGAGAACTATTACTTTATGGGGGGATTTTTGGGAATTTTCAGGTGGCTCGAGCGGACTCTACCGGCTCAGAGTCAGCTCCGAGCGGAGCCACTTAACCGGTTTGGCAGAGCGGGATTTCCCAAGCCGCTCTACTCTGCTCCGCTCCCAGGCGCTAGAACCGCGACTCGAGCAGAGCTGTTGGCTACGCTACCATAGCGTGACTGAGCCGTTTCCGGATATTGGAGAACGTCATTCAGATCAATTCGATACAGGCGCCGGGAATGGGGACTGGTCTCAAAGAACTATATGACAAGGAAGCTTTATAACGGACCATTAACGTCGACTCTGCACAAAGGCCGAACGGACCCTTCTCATGACGGTGGTGCTTCATCGAAAACATATCACACAACCCTTGTCGAAATCCCCCAACATATCAGGAGAACGCCTACCCCAACAACCTTCCGCTGCTGCCGAATGGCCGTTATTGGCCTGCACGGTCAGACCAAGAGATACCTCTCTGAGTCAACCTGGCTTCACCACTCTGTCTACCAACAGGATTGGCGTTAAAGTGGGCCCCACAAACTGGAGGAAAGGATTAAATGGAGACGGCGGTGGATTATAGAATGCCAGGGATGGCCTACTTTCGGACTCGACGGTAACAAGAGCAGAGCAGGGGAACAGGTCGTCGGAATCGATGTAGGCGATGAATGGGTAGTTGAGCCTGGAATGCACTGGTCAGACCGACAGCTTTGTTTCCAACTTGAAACCGCCTCACCAGGAATCTGTTTGACATTTACGCGTTTTTTACTTGCCGAATACGTTCTCATTCCGGCGATGCCCTCAAAGCCAGCATTTTACTGGCATTTGCTCAATAGCGACAACCATTGAGACTTTGAAGCAGTCTTTGAAGCCATGCCTCAACGTCACTTCAATCCTTGCGTAGCATTCAGGTCGGCCTTCCCTCATTGATCAACATTGGAGCCTCCGCAAACGGGAGAAAACCTATCCTGGAGTATCCTCTAGGGAGATTGCTCTCTGAGGCTTCGGAGCTCGGGAAAGGACAAGCACCCTATCCGCATCCTCATGATCATATGTGTTCCTGCCATTGGCGATCTGGAGAGTTATCTCAGATGAACACTCAGGGATCTTCTGTGGTTGAAAGTCAACCATCAAGATTGCGAGGTGCGTACTTAATTTTTGGATGCTTGATCCATCTTTGACGTGGCTCGATCAGGATTCCCTACTCTCTACTCCCAAGAACCTCGACTTTGTGATCTTCAATGGGCTCCTCGTGTGCAGTACCGCAACACGCGGAACATGCCCAATTCTCTTGTTGCTTTCATCGTCCTACGTGCTCAAGGTCTCCCCTAGCCGAGTCTGGTAACGTGTTTTTTTTTGTTCGTGGCATCTGTCCTAAAGCGCTAGACGCTAGGACTATAGAGACGACGGTGACAGAAGTCGACTAACAGAGACGACGACGGAGATGACAGAGACAGCGAGCAGAGAGCAAGAGAAGGTAGATAACTGGTCCCAATGACAAGTTAGATATATTGAAGGTAAAGAGAAACGAAGTTAGCTACTCACCTGGTCCCAATGACAAGAGGTCAAGATGAGGGACCAGGTGTAAACTGCCTAGCTTATATACTGGAATATGAGTCGCGCGAGAATAAAGGAAGATAATAGGGAACAAGGAAAGAACAATAGTAGTCCAGGTATGGAATAAGAACGAGTCCAGAACGAGTAACTGTTGTGTATAAAAGAACAAGAAGAACAAAGGAAACAATGGATAAGGTGGGTTGTGAAGACGATGTGAAAGAACAAGGATGAGGGAGGAAATGATGGGAATGATGAAGAAAGGGGAACCGGGTATCTGGTAGGCGTCAAAGTAACAAGTGGGCGTCAAAGTGGCAAATAGGCACTAAAAGGGAAATGGGCGCTAAGAAAGGAAAAGATAGGGGGAAAAGCGGCACTTCATGACAGCATCTGCTAGTCACTAAATCCCGTTCTTCAGGTTATGAGATCATCAACAGTCTCAACAGGCAGCGCAGCGCACTCAGATCCTTCTTGAAGGTTTGCACCAGTCTTGAGGGTGACAGCAGAATCTGGTAAAGAGCCTGTGGGCATTCTAGACAGCACTCAACCGCTCCGCTGCCCTTTAGGCACAGACTTTAACATTCACTTCTTTCCCTCCAATGATCATAATACTCAAAGCCTGATTAACTATTGTACAAACTATCAAACAAGATGGGTTTCTTGAACCGTACAAGCAGGTGGTACTACTGAGCTGAAACCGACAACTGTCCGCTGAGTATACTTTGCTTTGCGGGACGCTCTCTATCCGACCGATCTCGAGCGAACCTCGGGGCGTCATTTGGCGTATTGAAAGTTACGCCATTTGGTCCAGTGAGTGGCGGAGCACTGGCTGCCATGCTTTGATTTGGTAACACTGGGGTGTCTTCTGGAGGTGTCTCCGCGAGCGAGGATGATGGTGGTGGAGAAATAAGTTGTGAATGTGAGAGAGGGGTCCACGTCTGAATCTGAGAACAAGACTTTGAGCTTCAAGTATCAAGCTTTGAACTCTTCTATCCTTGCGGTATCGTGAGGATCAGCTGAGAAAAAGACAGTGTCAATGTGATGTTGGTTCAGGAGGAGAATACAACTCACCGAAGACCAATTCGGGATACCCATGTTCACGAGCGTATTGTCCCCCATCCAGGTCATAATTCTTGTGGTGAAGATGATCTTGGACCATTTTGTATTCCTCCTCGTTCCAGTAAGTACCAATCAACCCCTCCACCCTCAACTCGGGGATCCCAAACTTCTTATAGTCCACCTCGGCGATGACACTCCTTCCTTGTGGGTCGTGGGCCCAGTAGAATAGTTTTTGAGGGAGCGGATGACAGATGCAATACAGGTCATTGATGATTTCAGTGCGTAGCCGCGGAACAAAGAGGTATGCGGGCAGATTGCATGTGGTGGGGTCATTAACGAAGGTACCTTTGAGATTGAACCCGACTTGATTGATGTAGACTTGGTGAGTGGAAAAATCAGGCAAAAGATAGCAGAAGTGCGTGAAGGAACACATACCAATGTATTTCACATCATCAGATCCATCATAGAGGCAGAGGGACTGGGAGAGGTAAGCACAACAAAGTTGGTTGCGGTTGTTGATTGGTATGCGCAAGCCGAACTCGAGGTGCACTTTGACGTCAGCAGTCTTGTGGAATTCTAGGTCCACTCGTCCTGTGATTGAAAAAGTCAGTAAGAGGAAGGTGAAAATGAAAGGTGGATGTACCTGAGCTGGAAAGAGTGGCTTTCACATCGGGGTTGTAGCTACGGCAAAACCATTCAGGGGAGGGAGTGGAGGAATGGTGAGCAAGGATTCCGGGTTTGTTGTTGTCGATGACGGCGCCAAAGGTCAAAAGCCCGTGTCGGGCATAGCGTGACAGGTCAGTGATCCACCTGTTTTCGAATGACGCAATCAGGTGCAAAACATTGCCGAAGGTTTCCTCGATGTAGGCGCTGATTTCGGGGGTGTTTAGGCGTGGAAGGGTTTCTTGGCGAAGTGGTGGTACTCGAATGAATGGTGATGGGACGTCCTTTTCATGCGGTGGATTGAGGGAGATGGCAGCCAAGTCGTAATGCCAGGAAAGTGTTTTGAGATTGAAAGACCAATCTTCAAAACGACTTGTCACCTGTCTTCTATTATTACCTATCCGATGCTCAAAGTTACCAGCTCACCGGAAACCTCATAGTCTTGTCATTGTACAAAGACTGGATTGCAAGAGTCTGAAGGCATTCCTCAGCTGCCAGTCAGGTAGCTTAAAGACTGGACATACACGTGTATATTCAACGTAGTAGTATACAATCATCTCCTTTCCCCAATACAGATCAGTGAACTCATCTCCATTGGCCAGTTCTACTATCTTTCAGCACCCGCAATCAAAATCCCCAAAGAAAAACCTACCATCGTGAACTATCAACGTCAACGCACTCGACTCCGCCACCGCAAATACTTGAACAAGCAACGCCGACCTGCAACCTCCACTAAGTATGACTACCAGTGGACGGACAGCTCGCTGACTCACCGCCAGTGCATCATTGCCTTGAGGTATTTCTTCGCGATCTAAAGCCAATCGTCAAGTCATTACACTCTCGCTCCGAATGCCGATGCTCACCTCCTTGAATTTGTCCTGATCGTTCTCGTCGACTGGCTCCAGGGTAATGACTGTGAATACTCCCGAATACCCATACATCTCGGCGCTTTGCTGTGTTCTCTTTACTCTGACTACCTGCGACGACCCCGTTGACAATCTTGATGTTGAAGTGCCACCTTGCGACTTGAAGATGATCGATAAGACTATGGACCAGAGATAGGCGATGGCTTGTGCGGCTTTGACTACCCATGATTTCGAACATGTTGGTACGACGCTGACTGATATGACCTGGGACGATGGCTGGTGTCGAAGAATAATGTCCCCTTCAATTACCTTTCTAATGGTCCGTCCATACTAGTGATAGGTCTGAGGATGACGACTAAGAACCGCACAGACGACGCTTACCAGAGTCACTCGATCTGTACTCCCCGTATTGTTGTAATTGTTGGTGGTGATTATATCTCTAGCTGCGGCTAGAATAGTAGCGTTGGCTCCTATCGTCGTGTTTTGAGCGTTGTCGAAAATAGAGGCCATATTCTTATGACAGAAAGGCAAGCTGGAGGGGGAAGGTGCGAAGTGATGGAGGAGATGGAGGCGATGGTGGGGGATGTCAAACACAATCTGCCTTAAGTGACAGCCTTTCGACAGCCTCATGTCGCGCACAGGTTCATATCACCTTTGTATCTCCCATGAACGCTGTCGCAGGCATACCAACGTCAGGTTAAATATGGGAATGATCATGATTGTCTACAGCACAAGTGGTCCCGTGGGCGTCCTTGATCACAATCTAAGCCGTGGGGTCCGGAGATGGGCGAACCGACATTCAGAACACGGATTTATATTTGGGTCAATCAAGAAAGACGCAGTGCACACCCTACAAATGCACCCTGCTCAACAGCATAATCAAATCTCGATCAGTGCAATTCTCGACAGGAACGAGCAACGTACTCACCTCCAAGACCCCGAGATCTACTCCGACCGATATGTGTTGCCGTCGTCTACTGTGCACGAGTCCTCATCAATGTTATCTGTCGCAATCAACTTCGCCGTTCCCTCTCCCTCTCCCTCTCCACCTAAAGCCCTTCATTTTTCGTCCTGAATTGCTTCTGGCTTGTCACGGCCGCCGATATCTGTACATCTGACCAGCGCCCTGTTGCACTTGCTCCGAGCCATCGCGACACTGCCTCCGACGAACAGTCTCAAGTCAACCATAGGGCCCACACATCTTCGCGGTGCTCGAAGAGACACGCCTGTATGAATGACATCCGTACTGGCGAGCTACGTTTGAGTTGGGTGATTATCGGGGCTCGAAGAGTACGATGAGATGGAGTGAATGGATGTCGCTATAACGGTAGGCTTCCCGACGAGAAATACGGATGTCAAAATCGAGGAACGTCCATCGAGCGGCAGGGAGTCCTGATGCATGCATCACTGCCAGGTATTGAACCTCAACCCGCCCACCTGTGCTTCCTTTGCCCATAGTGTGATCCTTCCAGATTCTTGTCGAGCCAAATCTCCGTGCCGCTTTCACCGACATTTCCCTCCACTCTCTAGTCCAAATATCAAAGCCCAAGCCAATTTTCCAGCAGTCGACATACGACAATATCACCACCGCTTCGGGGACGCTCGTATGGTATTCGGAAAGGCCGTACGGCGGTCGTGGTGAAATACGGGGTTGGTTCTCAAGAATTCGGTGACAGCGACGAGTTTCAGGTCTTCAGGTAGCTCGATTGTGGGGAATAGAGGGGGTGTCGGGGAGAAAGAGTCGCTGACGGATCTAGTCAGTTACTTGTAGAATAGAGACAAAACATAGGAAAGTACTCACGAGAAACTTTCGGAGAGCCGTACCGTCTGGAGACCATTCATTGCCAGATTGCGAAAGTAGACGATCCAGGCGTGGACGATCGGTATCCTTGCAGAGCCCGCAGATGGAATTCATCTTTGGCCAGTAATTGGCAGTTGTTCAACTTCTAGATTTCTATAAGGACCTGCTAAAGGGAGGGAACGTCAGCATAGGCCGGCGGAATGTCAGAAACAAACTGAAACGAAGGCGAAGAGAAAACGACGAGGCGTGATGACAGCGAGAAACGCAGAGAGAAAAAGCGGAAGAGACGTACCATTCGATTCCCTTACAGGATTCAGATCCCTTTTTTTGTCACCGTCTCTCCTCCATCGATCGGGGCTTCCGTTGCAGCGTTTCTAGCCTGCTCTCTCGTTCGTGCAAGAGAGGGCCAGGGTTTGCGTAGAAGCCGAGTACGTCGCACAAAGAACGTGTATTGGTAGTGATGATGTAGTTTGCAGGCATTCACAAGGATTCGAAAGGGTCGGGCCTGCAAAACAAAAAACCTTCAGCCCAAAAGCTCGCACGCAGGACAAAGGGAGACACACCTACAAGCCAGGACTTGCTGTAAGTTAAGAGCTGGTATGAGGATCTGGGCCATCGAGCTACTATCGTTGCTGTAGGTCGACGAACTGAATGGTCCGAGATGAAAGACTGGCCACCAGTCGCGAGTGATGCCAAAGACCTCAGGATTCCTTCCTGATTCCCTCTGATAACTGAGTCACCGCGCCAGCTTATTCTCGAGCGGCATTCTGGAGACTGGAGGTCTTGCAGCCTGTAGAAACGTGGAAATGTAGAATGAGATGGCGGTTGTCGTGACGGTAGTTGAGCACGGGCGTTAAAGCGCAGGTCTAATGGACCGCCAGGCACCCACTACTACGATGGACTGTACGGTTTATCCCAATAACATGTCTACTGAAGGTTCAAAACGCCGACTTGGCGTGCACAAGGTCGTTTTGTCCTGTATGCTAAGGGGTACGAACTTGTAAAATACAAGCATGCTACTTGGATGCAGTGTAGATGGTACATGATCTACGTACAGGCCCTTGTGGAAACGATAGAAAAGGGTAGAGAGTTCATGTGGGGTATAAAAACATAGCAGGCCACGCGCTGAGATGAGTGCTTTATATCCCTGCTCCCGTTGATCCGAGACATCGACCGGTGTTTAGCACTTCAAGGAGATCCTGGCCGCCCATCGCGATTCTCTTCAGCAAACGCTCTGCGTAACTTTCCGCTGTCTGAAGCAGTTCAACACCCGCGATCTGCTATTGTTCTAGTAGGATGGCCAAAGTATCTGTCGTGGCCCCAAGTATGAGGCGTGCATAAAAGAGGTGCCGTTGACTGTGGAATGGACAAGAGAAAGCGGATTAGCGAGGCGTTGTCGGGGTTTGGTGATTGCCTGGGAGCGTTCTTTACTCCGAATCGTCACTCGCAACCGTGAATAACGTTGGTTTCAAGCAGACGCTGGAGGCACCGGATCCTGAAGTTCAAGTCGAACCCTTAAGGCCATCCATCCTCCTCTCGATCCGACCTTGACCTGGCCCTCCCAACCAGGGAAGTTCTCGACGACCGACTTCCACGCTGACACCTGATTTACGGGTACCAACGAGGATAACAAGAAAAACGCCCGTGAATTCATGTTCGAAGGCATCGGTGTTGGTATCCGTATCGATGTTGGTGATTGCGGGAACGTGACAGCCAGTTGAGAGGGATCGAATTTGTCTTTTCTTTGTCCGATGCACAACAACAAATCGATTCTTGAGGACCTCGAGCTGTCGTATTGGCGTTCAAGCGGAATATCCCATCACTACGTGGGGATACCGTTCAGGGTACGAGCGGAGTCCTGGAGGTGAAAATGAGGTGTTTCAGGTTCTGGATGTCGTATGAGATGAATGCGAGACTGAGGTCTGTGGTTGGGTTTACCCAAGAAAGATGTCGAACGAGAGGGTGGTTGTTATTGTAATAGAGGAGAGTTTGGACGTGATAGGAACAGTGGGGATGTGGGACGAGATGTATGTGGACTAAAAAGAAGCAAACGAGAACGATTAGCACCAACACCGCGAAAAGACCAAGACTTGAGACATACCAATGGGCCCAGCCCTCTTTTGGGCGCGTCTTTCACGCGATCCCGAGACATCTTAACTTTGGTTGAATCGTCTGATTTTTGCTTGATAGGAGCGACCCTGAAGGGAACGGACGTGTCGTTTGCTGGTTATTGCAGATGTCGCGGCCGAAAGTGCTACTCGTTCGCCGGGCATTGCAGACAATGACGTAGACGGACGCGTTGTCCTCGACCGAGAGGATGTTTGTCGAAATTCTAGCCCTGGCAGTTTGCCGTCTGGGAGTCGCAGCGGTGTTTGATACTCGACACCTCTTCTGTCCATCTGAGCTCAACCTGAAGGCTCCTCCGCATCTTGTCCTGCCAATTGCCCAATCCTGTCAATCCTCTTCCCCCTCAGCCTCCGAGCCAATGTCCGACAGGTTGGCGTGTTCTCCTCAGGGTTCTCGAGGTATAGATTTGGAATATGAACTTGCTGTGGTTGTGGCTAATACCCGACTGGAGCCAGAATCGTTCTACAGCAGTGATTGTTGATAGTAATTGGTGAGTACGAGGATAGACGAGCCACGGATAGAGCTCATCGTCGTTTGAGTGAGAGTTTTAGCACGGGCGCTAATTATCTCCGCACGCTTTCACAGCGACAACCACCATGACATCCTCCCGACTTTCGACTCTCCTTACAGAAAGGATCACCAACCAAGGCAGGAGCGGCACCAAGATGCCATCAGGTTATTTTCTGTGCACCCGGTAAGGAGAGTCACAGCAAACCATTTTTCGAGCGTGCTCACTAAAACAGTCGTAGATACCCCTGAAATTGCGATGGCTCGATTCATACCCTCATCAGGACGAGAGAAAAGCTCATGAAAGAGCTCTTAGAAGCCATAAGAGACTATGGACTAGGTATATCTCGCGAATTGAAACTCACACCACGCGTTACTGACAAGTGATTCCAGCACACTGCCCACCCGGAGCCTCAAATGGTCTTCAGCGGAATATGCACCATGCCGAAAGGTCCCAAACTGTCCTCGATTGCATTTTTCACCCTCGAACGCGTGTTTGAAAGAAAACGGACCGCTTGCTGTAGGTTATACATTTCTCTTCCGCGTTTTCTTCCCCTCTTCTCGCCATTGCCTTACCACTGGCTGACGTCTATTCACATCCCAGTTCAACGGTATCGTCTCCTCGTGTCAGCATCCATCACCGGTGGCCTATCGACATGAAATAATCAGCTCTCTTCTCCATACGCAGCCCCTCTTTCACCTTCCAGTCATGGAGACCTACGCTTGCCGATTTTGCCCTACCGTTCTCGAGACCTCCCAGATAACATTCAGCCCCTGCATTCACAAGTCATATCACGGTGTCCTCCTACTCGGACCGACCGTAGCTGCGACTCAACGCCGATCCTCATAAAAGCCATTCGCTCGGAACACCTTCTGCCACCCAGAGAGACGGCGACATCGCGTCTCAGTGTCAACAGGTGGAATTGCGATGGGCCTACATGATCCTCCCAACACTTCCCCGCCGCGTACCCGATCCTCGCCTCGATACTGGAGTAGAGAATGCTCAGGGAGCCTCGAACGGTGCCGATGAGGGCTGGGGTCCGAAAGAACGCCGTCTTTCGTTGACAAGCCCCAATTCACCAGCTTGAAGCCCATGTCTTGTGTTCGTCCTACCCTCCTCGCCATGTTCCAGTTCTGGCGCAGACGTTGAGCTGGAATGTAACCCTGCGTTCGAGCCGCATATCATTGCCGATAGTAATACTCCCTGGCGGCGTAGTCTATCCCATGCTCACGATTGGCCGGGTGGAAGTCTAGACTTCGGTGGCTTTCTTCAGGACACCTTTATCCTCAGTATCGTTGATCTCGCCAACTCGACGCAGATCTTTGAGACGACAATCTTGGGCTGGCCAGAGCCAGTTAGAGTCCGTTTTCCCCGTATCAAACCCCTCTCCATTGCTTCCCATAGCCGTTTGGGCAACAACGATGTGACTGTAGTCGATGGCAGCCCTCCACGGCTCCCGAGGTTGGGCTCGAGGGTATTCCTGTCGGAAAGGGCGAGCACCCCGACCACATCGTCGTCGTCAAGTACGTGCTCGCTGTCGGCGTTTTGGGGAGGACCATCGACGGGTACCATTCGGAGATCTGTGGTGGGCATTGGTGGCAGGTCGACCGTCAATATAATCAAGGGAGTGTGAGGCGAGCTACGAATGTTTCAGTGTCTCGTTTCTTTTTTGATCCAGCTTGGTACGTGTTTCCCCTTATCTGTGGTATCGTCCAGTCGCTAATTTCTGATTCTCCATGATATCAGGATATCAGGTCGTCAACGGTCTTATCAAGGAGCATCCTTGATGACTCGTATCAGCTTTGAGGGTAATAGGGACTTGTTGTTTGATAGTAGGATTTGGTAGAGGACCTCTCGGGTATAGAGGACATTCAGCCGTTCCGTCACCCTTCGTGCGTCAACCCTATTCATAGTGTACTATTGCCACCTTAGGCACCACATGTCACGGGCCGAGGTAACCATTTAGGTACGGTTTCTTGTACGTGAGAAACCTGCCTAAACGGTCACCTCCGCGGATACGGTGGTCGTTACCGTCACGTTACTGTCACTTTTCCATCCACCACCACCTCACCACCTCGACGCGCGTCGGAAACGTATCATATATCTCTCGCTTTATCGTACCCTCGTCCGTCCTGTACTCTTCTAGGGTTGTAATCATATCGTGATCTCCACTCCTTACCGTCCGCTCGCTTCGTTATGACCGGCTCAAACACTGCAAAGCATCTATTGCTCGGCCACCCACGACCCAGCCCTCAAAAAAAACGGTCGAAGAAAAGGCAGCAACCTGTCAATCTTAGCATACAGCACTCGTGTCGCGAGGCTTTGCAAAGGAGATTTGAGGCCATTCGAAGCCGTGAGCCCGCAAACTCGTCTTCCGATGTTCCCAACCCGGAATCCTCTGCACCCCCTCCCAGCTCTGATAGCACGAACGCCAACCCCGAATCTATGTCCGTTGATACAGAACCTATCGATACCTTTCCAGATTACTGCGAGCCTGACGATTCACTTCCACTTCCATCCGCATGCG